>JAQMWT010000032.1:0-18497 GCA_029834535.1 Chrysophaeum taylorii | reverse complement strand
GGTTGCGGGTGTTAGGTTGTTGGAACCTGGGACAATAATGAGGTCATCTTGTGCAAAAAGGTCGTTGTAAGAAGGAAGCAAGGGCGGCGGTGGCATAGAGCCAGAATCGTCGGCGAGAGCGTCGGAAGAGGGAGAAGAGGCAGGAGCAGGGGACGAAGAAGGAGCTGAAGGAGGTGGAGAGTGCCCCCTCTGAGGATGAGGAGTCCGTGTCCCCCTCTGAATGACATGGTCTTGGATAGCAGTGTGAGCGAGAAAGGCGCGGGAGGAGCGTGAGGCGGAGGAGCAAGTTCAGGATCAGGAGTAGGATGCTGGAGCATGTAGAGGAATTGCAGCTTGGACGAAACACGAATTTGTCCGTTTTCAGGGTTGAGGACGACGTCGGCGATATGGTCGACGCGTGGGGAGACGAGCGGGTTTTGCGCGTTGGCGCAACATAGATATAAGTATTTGCGGCGGCACGGTTCCCTCTTGTGGTGCTCGTGGGGCTCCAAGAGAAGGTAGCATTCAGCGCCGAAGATCTTGAGCATGTCATGTTGGGGAGTGTTGAGTTGGTTGTAGAGTAGCTGTTGCGGACTCAGGATAGCATGGTGAATGCGCTCGAGCGTGGCGTTCGGGAGAAGGTTGTAGCTTTGGACGGTGTGTATCACCGCCCAGGGAAACATGATGGCTGGTTCCACGATCTTGGAGCCACGATAGTGAGCATTAAGGAGAGAACGAAGGCGAGTTGAGGAGGCGGAGGCGATGAAACCGATGGCGGACTCAACTTCAAAGTTAAAGTGGTGCATGTACGGCGGGAAAGCGATGAGCTGAATGCCCTTATCGACGCGGTACGGGGAGGTAATGTGCTGGCTAAAGTAGGGCTTGAAGGCATCGGAGTAGAGGGTGCGCATGTGCACGTTGAGTTGTGTACGACAAAAGTCATACACAAAATGCAGAGCTTGAGTGAACTCCGTGGCGTTGGTGGTGCGTGTAAAGTACACCAAGAGAAATTTCGAAATGAGTTCCTTGAAGACGATGATATGTGTGAAGCCTCCCCATTCGGATGGGATGGTCACATAGCCGCCGTCGCACGCCCAGACTTCGCCGGCTTTGTGAGTTTGCTCAAAAGAGGGCTTGGTCGGATTGAAATGCTTGTGCGGGTGGCGCTTGTTGTGTGCGATGCAGTCGGTGCATAAGTCGCGATACGGTATGTCAGAGGCAGAGAAGCCAGGGCGAGCCAGTACGTTGGGGGCCTTGGCTGCAACGTTGTCGGGGCAGTGGTGCACCCGGTGGAAGCGATTGGCACGTTCTTTGGCGTTGAGATATTCGGTAGATCCGTGTGCGAAGGACTTGCGAGGAATGGGATGAGCGGGAATATGACGTTTGCGCCGAACATCGAACTTGAGTTCGGTGTCCAAGGCAGGGGGGGCGGTGCGTCGTTATCCTGGTGCGCAGCAGGGTCACTTGGAGGTGCATCCTCATCATCACGAGTAGCGAGAGTATCTTCGTCCTAGTAGCGAGAGTATCTTCGTAGGACGAAGATATATAGTTTAACGACATTTCGGTCAAGCAGTTGCTGGAAATAGACATCATAAAAGATTGTGCCAAAGACAAGGTATCTGTGCTGCACGTGGTGGAGGCCTGGTCAACGGTCATAAAATTGGATACATAGGATTTCTTCGTCACGGCAGCAGTATGTTGGAAGGTAGGGTCCAACATAAGGGATTTAATATCGGCAACGAGGAGCGAAAGGTGCTTGTACAGTGTGCTGTACGTACCGGCAGGCAGAGCATTGCTGAGCATGTCGCAGCAAAGGTCGTGGCGAAGAGACAAGAGGAAAGATTCCTGTTGTTTGGTGTGGTTGTTAGCACGAATCAACTCCGGTCGAGTGGGGTAGCGTAATTTCCCGTTGCGAGGGTCGAGTAAAATAATGTTGGCATACCCTCGGACGGTGGGCAATGGAGCAAGCATGGAGTGGATTTTAGAGCCGAGTTTGCGGTCACTTCCACGAAGGTACCCTATATAGCGACTATGAGATAAGTGGTGATCTTCCAGAGCAAAATGAGAATCCTTGTAGTCGAAAGAGTTGTCGGTGGCCTTGTAGGTAAGGCAGCCAGGCATCACAAGAGAGCATCTGGACAAGAGCTTTTGTATGGCGGTGCCATAGGTGGCAGCGGAGCCAACTTGAGGAAGGGCTTGGACTATCCACAAGTAACCCATAAACGGCTCCAAATATATAGATCTGTCCCGGTCGCGGGGGACGTCGGAGGCAGTGAACGTATACGTGCTTCCAAACGCGTCAATGGAAGCATGATATTTGGTGGCGGCGTTCTCTATGGTGAGGTTGCCGTCAGAGTGGTCGCGGGGGACGTCGGAGGCAGTGAACGTATAAGTGCTTCCAAACGCGTCAATGGAAGCATGATATTTGGTGGCGGCGTTCTCTATGGTGAGGTTGCCGTCAGAGTGGTGGCCGCCAGTTAGGAAGTGGGAGTTGTGTGATGTTGATGAGGTTGTAAGTAGTAACCTGTGTGACGGTTGGTCAGTTTCGAAAACGGTTATGTAATAGGACACAGGAGTGGGTGAGTTAGTGTGTAATCTGGCAAACAAGTTATAGAGGATTGTAAAAACATCAACGTGTATAGAATAGGTTGCATGAGGTAGCGGCTCCATGGAGGAGCGTTTAAAGCACAGCTGATGATAAGTACACTCGGATTGAACAGAGTGAGTACGTTGCTCGTGTGCCTGTTGTGAGTGAAGGCGAAGCAGTAACATATTGAGTGATTCAAGGTCAGCCATAGTAAGCTGAACAGAACCTGTGCGAGAGTAAGGTGCAAACGTTTTAGGAACGGGGATATATGGAGGATCGGGGAACACCCGGATCCAGTCTTTGGATATGTGTTTGGGTAACCAAAGGCGCTTAGGATTGGAATGTAGATCATCCACGATCTTTAGGAAGGAGCGTGGATGGAGGATAGGACATGACAATAAGTTAATTGGTCCTGTAGAATATCCACGTGCGATGCATATCCATCTTTCTCTAGATTGGTAGTCGCCACAGAAGGTCGGGAGCCTATCAACAACATCGACACAGTAATCGAGTGTAGTATGGATGAGATTGGCCACAGTTATGTGGTCTTGATGACAGTACTTGTGCGGAGGCGTCATCTCAGCCAGTAGTACCAAAGGCTGGAGTAGCTTGATGACAGACAGCATGCTGTCGAAATGAGAATCGTCCAGCAGGCTGTGTAAGTCTTCGGTCTTATGCTGCTTTAGTAGGTTCCTGCTCGTGCAGGGAGGAGTAATCTCAATTATATCACAATTGAATTTGCGCCCGTCCTCTCGTGAGATTAGGTGAAGATGGTTAATAAAGGCGGGGCGAGATTCAAATAATAATACTGTAGGGAAACGGTGGCGTAACATACGAACAAGCGTATCATCAGACTCAACAACAACTTTTACATTGATATTTAAGCCTAAGTCATTAGTGGCTTGAGACAGGAACGCTGGAGTTGACAAACCAGAACAAAGTAACATGACAGAGGGTTTGCGGAGATTGGGCTCTTGTGAGAGAAACACTGGGCGTGATAGTATTCAGGTTAATGGCGGTGTGTTTTGCTGGACAAACTTGTTCTGTTTCCGAAGATTGAGAACCAAAGGACGAATCCACGGGCGATCTGGTAAAACTCTTTTGAGTAGATAATTGTAATATGCCAGTAGATCCCTGTTTTCATGGTATCGCTTGAGCGGAAATGCGAGGGAACGAAGTTCGAGTTGTTTGTCGCGAGCGATGTTGTAGGTGAGACAAGGGAGAGCAGGTAAATTAGCTGCTATGTAGTGTATGGGAATACGTACATCTTTGTCTATGCGGCTCGTGACAGCGCTGAGCTTTGGCTCAGATCGATCATTGAACACAGTGGTCAGGTTCGTCTGGTTCCACTCGAGCATGCTCAGGATAGCGAGATGTCGGTCGTGCACTGGCTGAAGACATAAAGCGAAGTCGATCTTAACATAGCCAACTTGTGGATGATCTGGTAGGGGAACAACTATGTTACGCGTTAACATCATGTGTGAGGCACGTTGTTGTCCAGTGGCAGTTTGAATAACAATCGGCGCGTATTTGGAGTCCAGTGGAATAATATGATTTGGTATTGCAAAATCGTACGTGGACATCAATGAGATGGTAGCACAAGAGTCAAAATATAGAAAGGAACAATGTTGAGGGACACTGTTTACCTTCATGTAGTTGGTGAGGAAGGCACTTTCCGAATGCGGGCAAGTAGTGGAGAGGCTGGCGGTGAAGAAGTTCTCCAGCAATAACAGATGAGTTGGAATGATAATCGGTTGAACAGGTGGTGATGGTTCGTCAGCCTCATCAGCCATGCCGTGCTTCTCATCAAATGACGATAGCGAAGTATGATCGGCATCCCTTTTGGTTTCGGCTTGTGGTGGTTGGTTGAGGGCAGATTGGACCTGTGAAGATAGCGAGGACAGTAACGCTGGTGGTAAAGCCGAGATGGCGGAAGCAGTAAAGAAGTTAGGCACAATATTGGAGGGATTACCCTGTGTGTTGGAGGCATTCTTGGTGTCTGTAGTAGGAGGAGTTGCCTTTGGGGTGGGAGCAGTAGCAACAGTATGATGTTGTGGCTCCACGTAGTTTAACGACTTTTCGGTCGAGGATAGATGAACGTCTACATCATAAATGATGTCTTCTGCGAACATGAGTTGTTCGTTTAGACGAAGTAAGTTACTGTTGTCCTCAGTAGATGTCGTTGACAGAATGTCAGCGGATTGCAATAGAGTCTCAAATAACTTGTTGATATTCTGTTGTAGCTGAGCCGTGGTATCATTATCTGTCACATGCTTCGTAAGTTCGCTACACTGCTCTCGCAGTGTGTTTAAGGTGTGCTTTGTTCGATCTAATAATTTCATGTTAGATCGAGAGGACCTGTCGAAAGTGCGGGGGTAAATTGGGCGATCATGGGACTGTCCAGTAGTTTTCTTGGTGACATAAGTATCACCAGAACGATAATATGACAAATCGCTGCGAGAGAATGGCTGGCGAGCATCATTAGAGTTACGCAAGCGTCTAGCATTAAACGTGGAAGATGTACCAGGTTGATACGCAGTAATGAAGGCGAGTGTGTTGGCAGTTTGAGTCAGACTTTTGTCTGCTAAATCCAGCGTGTTTGTAAGTAGTAACTTTGGCTTTGGTTGAGAGGTTAATCCTTCGACATAGGGTTGCCAAGAAACAGGGCGTTCTAAGCGTCTTTTGTTCGACCCATTTGATACTACATTAGATAAGTCTAATGCGTATTCTAAGATATAGCCAGGGTTGGTAGGGTGACACAATCGTTCAGCTTCTGGCACAGGCCGAGATGAAGATCGGGTTTCATACATACAACACCAATCTACCCAACCACGATCGTAACGATTGTTGCTGGTATTATCGGCATAATGCCGATGTTTCAATTCATAAATTTGTTCTACAAACCAAAGTCGAATTGAAGGTCAGTCTCTTCCTGGTTAAGTTGGTAAGAGATTTGCCTAAATGCTAGGACAGCTTCGATAAATACATGGACATACCAGTCAGGATTACAGACAACAGAGTTAAACTGCTATTTCAGGTAGGACACATCAGTAGTCGTAACAGACTCGTAGTGACTAAAGGCAATGAGCATAATGGCTCGAGCCTTGTTGGGTAAATAACTTTTGTTATATACCTCACTGATGGCGAGCCAGGCCGCAAGTGCTGGTTTTCACACACTTTCGAGATTGAATTAAGTATGCAAGAATGTAGCATACGTATTCTGATGAGTGTGCCAGTCAGCAGCAGTTAACGAAAACATAGTAACAGTGGCACGAACACGGGTGTCAAAAGACAATGCTTTCGGGTGCGCGCGATTTAGGATTCGTTCCTCTTCTAAGAAGCGAGCATTGATTTCAGGACGTAATGCCTTGACTTCATAGTCGTAACAGACAGTAGCTAGCTGAGCTACTTCTGCATCAGGTAAGTTGGGGAAAGCTTCGTTGGTGAAATGCCATTCCTGATACTCAGGGGGCAATTCATCAACAGCTAAACGGAGATCAGCAGCCCTATCGGTCTTCCATTCCAGGAAAACGCGATCGAGAATTTGATTCCGGAGGATCTCGTAGTCCTTGCATGACCGAGTGTATGCTTCGTACGAGTCGTACTCGAGGAAGGCATCGGCATGACTGGACCGTAACAATTGCTTGATGTGCTTGATTTGCAAGGATACCTTGCGGGTCTGAAGCTGAAATCGATTTCCTTCGTTAAGAAACTCAACTACAGGAGCTTCGAGCTTCAATATATCCGCACCTGTGATCGCCTTGGGTGCGGCTCGTGCTGCGTGTTCTGCCATAGCAGTTGACGGGGAACCTGTGGGTTCAGTCACGCAGTTGACACTGTCTAGACATTCTAAGGGGGTCTGTCTATCGGTGTCTATGTACACTCATCGTTTTCGATGGAAAAATGTCTATTTGACGACTGTGCAAGCTGTGAGTCCAGAGTAGTGTCGCTAAGCGTAGTCACTCAGGCAGCTGGTTAGTTTTGGTGCTCTCAAGGAGCTTGTTAAGTGCATTGCCATGGAATGTACGAGTGGACGTACCCAAAATATTCCATAACATGTGTGCAAGAGTACAGGTTAGCCAACTTACACACACATCAACATTGACATGACAATACGATACTATGAACAGGTGCACACAAGGTTACACGATCACGTGTGCAAAATATGCTATGTAGAGCCCAATGGTAATGGCGTTGTATTCACAAGCGTGTTTACGTGTCGAGGCTGGACCGGCGCGGTAACAGTCCAAAACCCATAGGTAACGTGCATGTTAACACATGATTTCTCAGGGACCCGCCTGGGCCCATAACCTGCAGAGCATTTAGCAAGCAGTGGTAAGTCACCTGGGAAACCACCCCGTCTCATCATGAACGTCTGGAAGTATTTAATTCGGGGAATGAAAAGGTATGTTCCCTATATCCTCAGAACACGACAGGCGGCATCTAGAACTACACGAGAAAGGTAAAGTGTACAGTGCTACATACCTCGGGACGCGCTAGACCATGATGATGAGCTTAAGCACAAATCAGAGGACTATTTGACTGTGTAGAAAAGAAGAAGAAGGGTAAGGAAGAGATAACGTTCCCAACGGACGGATAAGGGTAAGAGGCAGCAGATTTCTCTGCAGACTGCGCAGAGAGGTCTGCTGAGCCATTGAAGGCGTAGTGGACGACAGGAGATTGGATGTTGAGCAGTTCGTTAAGATACAGTGAATGATTTTGTAACTTCGCGAAGTCAAGCGTGTGCGGTTTTGAGCGTGTCTTTGCGACATGCTGTGTGATGTGTGCAATCTCATCTTCGAGTGACATTCGTTTTCTTGTGTGAAAGCTGACCACAGTGGCGAGTGTTTGCTTTGGGTGGGATGGCAGGGACAACAGGCCGTTTGGCTTGCGAGTGGCAAGTACGACGGCGGTCTTTCCTATAAGTGTCGCATAATTGTGGGGGTCTGAGGTTGAGGAATTTAGAAGCTTGCAAAGGTAGGGCTCGTGGGGCAGTTGCGGGTCTGTTGCTTGTACATGCAGAGCTTTGACCTGAGATGTTGCAATAACTGGAAGACCTTGCCTGAATTGCGGGACTACCATAAATACGAGATATAAAGCGTAACCGGTTTTGTCTTTTGTATCCTTCGAAGAGAGACCTGCAGCCTGCAGATAGAACGGTTTAACACCGATGAAGTGGCTGGTAAGAGTGCCTCTTCCCATATGAATGGTGTGTTCGGGAATTCGGCGGATGGTCTCGGGAACAAAATTTGGAATTGTGCGCGTAAAGCAAAAAGATGCGCCACCGTCTATCAATGAGGTTTCAGTGCCGGGGCCATTGCATCCGTGCAGTGAGCTAGTCTTCTTTGAGGTCTTTTCTGGGGTGTAAGCTGCACAAAGAAAATCGGCGACTCTTGTGGGAATAGTTGATGAGGTCGGGAAATTCGTCATCTGGAGGTTTGGTGCCTGATGAAGTAAGGTGTGGTTGGCGGCACAGGCGTCGTCGGCAACCATCAGCGAAATAGCCGGCTCTTGTGGAGAGCACGCATGTAGTCACTGTGACGTTTGGCGTAGTCTTCGGCGGAGTCTTCTTCATCATTGGTTTCGGGAAAGGTGTCGTCGTAGAAGTCTAGCTGACCGTTGTCGTCATAGAAACCGAGATGTCCTTTGTCGTCTTGTTCATCGGTTTCGGCTTCGCCCTCATCAGGTTGATCGTCTTGGGGATCGGACGTTAACATCTGGAGGAATTCGGCGGCGTCGTTTTCGGCTTCGGAAAGAAGTATCTCGTCGGAAATGGTGGTGATGAGATTTATTAGCTCGTTCATATGCTCGGAGCTGGACGTATGTTGGCGACCGGCTTGGCTAAGATTCCGTACGGTTTGGAGCTTGCGACGGACTTCACGAAGGGGGACCTTGAAGCGTTGGTCTGGAGTGGATGGTTTGGGTGGATGAGGTTGTGTGGGGAAGGGGACCTTGCGAAGATGCGGGTGCTCACGTTTGTCAGGGGTGACAGGAGGAGCGCGGGGACGGTGCTTGTTCTTCGGTGGGGTGACAGGGGTGGCCTTGGGCTTAGGACTGTCATTGACGTCGTAGTAAGACGGGGAGCGAGGAGTAGGAGGCTTTTTGCCTGGAGGGGGCTTTTTGACGTGAAATTTGCTTCTTGCGGTAGGCGTGTAGTTGGTGAATGAGGTCAATGTCTTCCTCTTGATCAAGATTGGCCTCCGTGAGAAAAACGGCGACGGGGTCGGTGTCTTCAATGGGGTCCGGTGGGGTGTCGTCTTCAGAGGGAGAGGTGTCATCATCGTCGTCGGTGAGGTGGAGACCATGACGGCGGGAGCGAAAGCGGGGGTTGTCTTTATCCTTTGTTGGCAGACGACCAAAGTCCGTAACGAAGCGCAAAGGCTTGAAGTTAAGAGTGGGGTGAGGCTCGAGGTGAGCCCAAAAGTTGCGCTCAAACGTTGAGATGACGGTGATGCGAGCGACGAGCTTAGGAACGTGGTGGATGGCGTCCTTGTCTTCGTCGAGTAACAGCGAATCGTTGGGAGTGCGTAGACAGTTAGCAAGACGTGCAGAGCCCTTTATGTGTGATGGGGCGCGGGAGTCAAGCAAGCTTGGGGGGTACGTGAATCGGAGAATTTGATGAATTTCTTCGAGGATCTTGTTGTCAGGAAGTTGGAGAGAAGTGTCCGTGGTGATCTGGCGGAGTTGCTGCTGGACATGACGCACGTACTCGATGTAGTGAGCTGGCTCATGTATTTCAGGGTTGAACGGCGTGTCCAGAAAGGCATTGTAAACATAATGCGCATGGTGGATGTGGTTCTGGCCCGAGTGCTTATCGAGTGAGAGGCGAACTCGAAGCAAATTCGAGTCGTATCGGGTAGGAAGATCCGAGTGCATCAAGTTCGTCGTATGCTGGGTGCTTGACGGAGTCGCTACCGGCATGTAGGAAACGGCGAAATAGGGGGTGTACAGTCTCGCGGAAATATATGATGAAGTCGGCTTCTTTTCCTTGGAGAAAGGGTTGAGTGATTGGATATAACCTGCCTTTTGTTATATCGTTTGGGTTTTTGTATTGGTCTTTGAGTTCTTGGAGTTTTGGCTCGTAGACGTTGTCCAGGAAGTGTTTGCCGAACTTTCGGTAGACACCCTTGTAGTAGACGTAACGGCCTTGGAAATCTCGCGTGTTCCCGGCGGTAGAGTGGTTGTCGGGGTCCTTGTCGTATTCGTTGATACAGTGGCTTAGGAGAGCGTCAGCGAGATCGTTAGATCCGCGCAGGACGGATTCCCACGTGTAGAAGCCCTGTAGAAAGTACTGAGTTATACCTGTTTCAGGCATCAGATGTTCGACGAACAATTGCATGACGCGAAATGAAAGCATCGGGGGTGTGACTTGAGCGTTGTCCATCGACTTGAGGACGGCGCTAGGGGGGTCACTAAAGGTGTTGGTCTTAGACTTGGGATCTTGTTGAGCCGGAGTGGGAGGCGGAGCCACAGCAGCGACGGCAGGTGGTAGTGCTTGCGTTGCTTGCACTTGGGTGGACAAAGCGCTCATTTGAGCCATCAAGCGAGTTTCTTGGTCTTGCATCTCTTGTTTATGCCGAGCTTCGTACGCTCGAGCTTGTTGTTTGAAACGAAACTTCTTGTTCTTTCATCTCCTTCTGGAGTTCTTGATTGGTTGGCATTTTGCTTGGGTTCAGGAACGTCAGTGAGCTTGACTTGTCTGGAAATCCTGGGGCTCTGCTGATACCGGGACTGGTGCCCAATACCTAGAGAACAGTAATCACAACTGTGTTAACCTTCAGCAGAGCGTGAGAACAGTGGTAGTCTGTCCTCGAATCTGTCTCTTAATCGAGGACAGCCGGTGTGAATAACACAGCGTTTTCTTAAATCAAAGGTGGCAAAGTTAAGTGAACTAACCCTAGAATAGGGGGTACTAACCCTAGTTCAGATTTTCCATCTCTATATATGATAGCAAGAATGCCAAAAGAATACAGCAAGAATGCTTCTCACAAGAGAGAGGTATGATGTCACTAGGAAGGTAGGGAAAGTCGTCCCGTTGAACGGGTATCAAGCCTCGAGAAAGGGAGGGTAAGCCTTAGCGGTCAGGAGTTGCCGCCACAGCCCCCTCGGGGGTAAATCTCTATATATGACAGCAAGAATGCTAAAAGAATACAGCAAGAATGCTTCTCACAAGAGAGAGGTATGATGTCACTAGGAAGGTAGGGAAAGGCGTCCCGTTGAACGGGTATCAAGCCTCGAGAAAGGGAGGGTAAGCCTTAGCGGTCAGGAGTTGCCGCCACAGCCCCCTCGGGGGTAAACGACAGATGCGGTACACGAGATCGTTAACGTCGAAGTCGATGCCGACCGGCTCCGTTCCAGCCAGTGCGTCCTCAACCGCAGCGGCCTCTTCGGCGGCGTCGATAACGTCGCTCATATCCATTCGAAGCCTCTCGGAACCGCTAGTAACGGGTGGCCGTGCTAGGAGGTGCTTTCGGCCATCAGAGACGCCGGCTACTAGCGACTAGCTCCGAGCTGGGGCAGCTCCAGCGGCTTCGCCGCACAGCGTCTCTCGTCCAATGAAAAGACGGATATGATACAAGATTTTGTGCACGAAAATTAGTATACCCCCGTTGATCGGTACGAGCCCCAAGAGCTTTGGCAAACACCCTCTCTTCTAGAGGGCTAGTTTTTCAACCAATGGATTCAAGTTTTTTGGATCGCACCCCAATTAAGCCAAAGGCTTAAGCCCCCGGTAAAGAACTGGTCTTAGACTCTTAGCCCTTAATAATGAACCAGCGTAGGTCTTCCTCTTCTCCCCTGCGCCCTTCGTCACTAGACACCTAAACGTTCGAAAAAAGGAATGTAGCGCAGCAAGTATCACAAGCAGAACTTCCATCATGACCTCAATAGGCGAAGTTGATGGATTGGATCGAGTTTTCTTTGAAGTTTTTTTGTCTGCTATGCCTCTTCAGGTATTCTAAAGAGTCATGTAAGTCACTCTGGCAAGTCTCAGAATATTTAATAGGTGGACGAGCTTGTTGTTTCGAGCTACCAGTCGAGCGAGGCATTGGCGGGAAATGCGAATACGAGACCCGCTTGCTTGTATCTTGCACACAACGTTGCGCATCGCACTTCCCGTCATTCATCTTACTTTAGCCATCACATTCAAGTTGCCAACAGCGGGCTACGAAGGTTCTTTTTCACTGATCAGGTCACGTCATCTTTGCATTCAGCGTGTTTCGCTGCGGGACTTGAGCAGAGTCCTACTAACTTCCCATTGACGTTGTCAGCGGGACGAGAGAAGATTATAGACCACCCTCGTGCCAAATCAAAACACCTCCCCGCCATGCATGATCCTAATTATCCATTTGGCAAGCCGCATCACTGTGTATTGCACTCTGACCGTTGCCAGTCTCCTGAAACTGGTTGCACACAAAGGGCAGTTGAGGCTGAATTGCGGCAGTCTATAGGGCTGCTTCTAGCTCATCGTGATGCTCTTCGTGCGAGACTGAGCGACAAGCAAATCTTGTCGCCTCCCTGGCGCAAGGGCAAGTTGCTGACATGTGACGCACCACCAGAGTCTACGTGGTGGGCAGTAGGCCCTGCTTCGAAGCTTATGACCACCGTTTGTACGGCACTTGGAGACGAAGTGACTGGAGCGAAGTTAAGGTCAGCTGATTTGAACCAGGTAGCTCTACTGGATGCACATAAGAGCACCACACCTGTTGATACTAGGTTGGATTGTTATTCTGGGTCGTATCCTGGGTCGGAATTGTTGCCTTATGAATTAGAGCCTGCATTTCCAGGTTCCCAACGACAAAATGGTCCATGTATCTCGTATCCAGTTGTCCAAGATGGCAACGAGCCTTTGGCGACTGCAAGCAATAAGTGGGGTTCTGCACTCAGACGCGGCCTGCTCGTTCCGGGGTTAGAGCAAAGAAAGCGACAACGCAGTTTTCTGGCGAAAGAGCGCCGAGCGCTACAAGAAACTCGGCGTGACGAGAAATTGGCTCGTCACCTGCCAGACCGCCTCAACCGCGAACGAGAACGGGAGCTGGATCGCCTCGGTCGTTTGCTGCGCCGGGCCGCTGAACTTGATGTGACAAGGTGCTGCAACGATGTGCGCACGTTGCTACATGCCAGGTGGCAGTGCGAGGAAGCTCATCTGTTGGTTGGGGATCCGCCATCTGTTTCTGGCGACTCTGAAAGTGCTCGTGATATCGCTTTGGCGCATGTGACCAAGTGCACGCAGCCCGTGCATTCATTCTTTTTCAGAGAAGTTATGAATACGACGAAGATTCCGTTCGATCGCGTTATTCTGGAACTCAGTGATCTGCTGTTTGCGTTGAGCCCAATTGCACGGTGGGATCTCTGGTGTGTCCCCAACGCCCTAGAACTGTGGGGAGCCCTGCAGACGCAGACGACGAGGGCCGTGGTGAATGACCGATGCCGTATTCAAATGTATTCACGGTCAATGATTCTTCTGCATAGCGTAGCTAAGGGTCTTGTCCACCTGTTGCTGCCAAGTTTGTGTCGTCTATTCAACGTAGACCGTTGTAATTGTGTTCATCCTTCCCTTCACGAAGCGCTACCAATTAATGATCTCACATGGCCATGTGTCGCAAGGCTGGCACTTCTCACCTGTGCTTACCGCGAAGTCGGTGCTTCGGAGGTGGAGATGCTGAGTGAGATGCGGGGGGCTGTGAGCAGTTGGGTACAGACCCCAGCGCCAGGTTCTCCTGACCATGATGTTCAAGCCCTCCTCCAGTCGCGAGCAGATTTTTCGTTCGCCAACTGGGCAGAGGAAAACACTATGAGCAAATGGACTACTTGCCAGGAACAAATACGAATTAGGAAGCCAACTATATGTGCGTGGTCTAGGCGGGGAATGAGTGTCACTCGGCTTACATTCGTTGCCCTTGGTGCCTGTCCTGCTCGAGAGAGTGCGTTTGTAAAGCGGCGCGGAGAGTTGCTACCACTGTCTAGGTTTGAGAATAGCGTGCGTGATACTTTAAAAAACATTGCAGCGTGCGTAGTATACAGGACGGACTGCAACCCCCAGGCATCTAATAGCCCGGAACTTAGTGCATGTGCGGCTTCCATCAGTGCGAATGACACCTTCAACAGTCAGCACTGCGAGGCAATTATGCATGCGCTTTTGCAGCATTCCGAGGCTCACTTCCTAACTGCGCCTGTTCACGATAGCTACACATCCAGGACAGGAACCACCCTTTTTGAAGCCCGCACACTGACCGAGGTTCAAAGTGCGCTGCGAAGTGGTACGTTTGACGGTTCCATGGCTTTATTCGTGAATGCGGTGCGGCGCGTGCTCTTCATGGCCGAAATTTTTGGCGTCGACAGTTCAGAAAGTGACATGATAGCTGGTAGGCTTCTTGCTAAATTCGAAGCTCTCGTGCGACATACGCGAGGAAGGAAGCTGCAAGAAATATCTTCTACATCTCAGCTCTCCATCGGATGTCCAGCATGCGAAAGGACTGTAGCGTTCAATGAACGTAGCCAGCGATGCCGTCGTTGCAATATTGCGTATCACTTGAATTGTCTGTGCCGAACGGCCTACGGAGAGTTCATTCAAAGTATACAAGATGAACAGCGTCTGGCTCCCTGGTTCTGCCCGTCATGTGCCGGTCATACTGCTGGTCCGGGTCCCACTGATGGTCTTGTTGGCAGCACCCTCGTAAAAAATCACAACGGCGTGTTTGAGGTTGTGGGTACAATCGAACGTGTGGTTGGGACTCGCAGCCTTTCACACAGTTTGAATCGCAGCTTGCAGTGTACATTTAGACCTGCTCAGGATAAAGGGTCTGAGATGAGTCTGACTGTCCAGCACTTGTCATTAGTCCACCGAAAAAATTGCTACTCTAACGCTGGTTGGGGAATACCGGCTGGAATCATCCCACACAAATTGAATCCACTCACTGGAGCTAATGCATTGAAGCACGGCAGGTGCCCGGTTTATTCAGCACTCCTTGATGCAAGTGCTGTTCTTGCGGAGGGAATGGTGCCACTTCGAAAAAACTGGCTGACTCTGTTTAAAGGCTTTGTACACGCCATTTCCTGCTCACACGACTTCTACAACCTCTTAATAGATCTCAATGAACTTGCCGTATTCTGTTCAAGATCAAAGCGCTGCGATAAGCTAGCCATGTTGCGGTTGCGACCACGCATAGTTATTGCAGGATTCGCTGAGATCTCGAAAGAGGAGTCGTGCGCCTTGGATCTTGATGTTCCTTTGTTTATTTCTTCTTTTAAGGAACCTCATTATGCCCGTCTTCACACCGGCGAGAAAGAGAGGGACTCTTCATCACGATCTCTGGCAGCAACACATCTGAACACCTCCCTGATAAAAGCACAAGAAGATCCCCTGGATTACCTGACTCCAGATCTCGAATCTGAATGCGAGCCCTGTTCATCTTGTACTGGAGCAATGCTCGGCCACCAGGATCGGAGAAAACTAAAAGAAGTGCGTTTAGTGGGTCGTGTAATACAATCTGCGGCCGTGTTTGTGGAACTTGATACTCTCGAATTAGGTATCTGCAATGACTGCACGCAGTTGAGGGAACAGCTCATCTCTGCTGCCGAGAAAGGATTAGTGACAGGCACAAGCAGTGGTGGCAATTCTACTTTCGTGGAGGTGCCGTATGAATCAAAGCTTGAAGAACGTGTGCCTTGTAACCAGACCGCGCAAGAACCAATGGCGACTTTACCCTGCAACTGCGCGCTCTGTGGTGGTGATTTCGATTATTTAAACAGTGAATTGCAACCAACTTTGCATTACGTAACACCGTCTCTTTTTGGCAGTGATGAGGGGATTTCTAAACTAAAGTGTGGAGACTCAATTTGGGCACTCAAGGCACATAAGGCGCACGAGTTCTGCATCGAAGCCAGAGCGCAGTTTCAAACGGGAGCTGTGAGCCGCACAAAATCTCGGTCGTCCAAGACTCATTGGTCGCCCCTTCTCAGCCGTGCGAGAACAACACCTGTGGGCATTGACTCCATGGGATCTGTCTACTGGCACTTCGCTTGCTCATTCAACACTCTTTATGTTGAAAGAGTGCCTGCTCTTACTGGTTCCAGCGCGGTTATCACAAGTGATTTGGTAGGTATTGACGAAGTTCCGCACGTGTACCGTGTGATGCACCAAGTTGCTGATTTTGAAAGAACAGATAGTAATACTAGGCTTCTTAATGCACTCGGCGATGCTTTTCCCGAAGCGCTGGCTATGTTTAGTGCTACATGCGACGCAGAAACTTATCGCTACCGAAACCATGTGTTTGAGACGATTGAAATATCGTTGACGTTGAGAGATCTCCATCCGTGTTATTTGGAGGGCCAAGAAGACTCGACTTGCTTAGCGTCGTGCCACAATCCTGGCAGCAGCGTATGCGTTCGTGGAGTTGGTGTGTTGTGGCGAGCCCAAGTCAAACGAGTTAAAGCCGCAGATGATTCGCTGTTTAAGTACTTCGTTCAATTTACTAATTGGAGCACATTAAGTTGTTGTTGGCTGAACAAGGAGAGTATGATCCTTCAAACTCAGGTCGCTAGGCTGAGCCAGACAGCCTTGTACAGGAGTGTCACGGCTTCCAGTATGCTGTGTTCGCCGGGATGGGTGTTTGTTGCAGGTTTGAAGGCATCCGAGTTTGTTGGTGCTCCATATCGATACTGCAATGTGTCGAGTTTTTCAAGCATGTCTTTGATTCACACTACCACGCGCCTGCACGGCGAAGTGGAGCAAGTTCAGGCCGTCTTGATTGCAATAGAAGCGGCTTTGCCTATAGGATCCAAACATAAGTGGTGCAAGTCCAAGTGCCTTGAAAGGATCCACAGAATAGACCGTGCTGTGGAGGTAGTGCAAGTCGTCGAGCTCTTACTTCAGCTCGAAGATGAAGTGCAAACAACTTGGCTTGACACCCAGTGGGCCTCCATTCGAGCTCAATTGCCTAGTAGACAATATCTGTTGAGACACGCATCGCCAAATTGGGCAGCATTACTCGCGTGGAATATCGACCGTGCCGTCATGTATGACAAAATCAACGCACACGATGGTGCACCCTTCTGAAAATTCACAATTTTAAAGAAGTGATCATCCAGCGCGGTTATTTCGTAAATCGGGTGAGTCTAAGTTTCCTTAATACTGCAAGAAAAGGCGACTCGTGGACCTGTCGTCGTGATACTCATGATCTTCTCATGGCCTACTCCTTGACCACTTTACTTGATGTTTCCTGTCAGCATCCTCCTCAGTGCACTCCGGCATGTTGGAGTGAGCGTCAATGCTGCGTACGATGTACTCCGTTTTCTGACAAATTACAACACCTGCACTACGGCTACGTTTGCATTGCAGCAACGTAATGTTGTTTTCGATAAACGGTACAACCTGTGGTTCGTAGCGTGTGACTTAAAGCTGCAGAGAATGGACACTTCTGTACTTGTTTTGCACTTCCACCCCTGCATCTTTTTCGTTCGTTGAACATGCCATTTCTCTGTAGTCTCTACTTACCCCCTTTTCCTTCCGGGACTAGAGTCTTTGTCCTTGGCTCTTCATCCGTTAACATAACTTCGCGCTCCCGGTAGGTACGAAGACTAACTATTTAAAGTTTAAATAACTAACTAACTAACTTCAGACCTCTCCCGAGCATGGGAGCCAGGTTGGACCGACAGGAGCCAGTCCGGAATCACGGGCCTGTAGACGAGGAGCGCCGAAAGGTCGGTCGGCGGAGAGTGACCATCAAGCTTGTCGCCATGCGACGAGGAGACCGCGAAAGCCTTGACTATGTTCCCTCTGTCGGTGTAGAAGCAAGCAGGGTGTAATCTTCACCGTGCGAATGCAAACTCGCTAGACATACGCGGTGAGGCAGGATAGCTTTCTTGCTCTGAACGCTCACTGACCTTCGGCCCTCTGGAGGTTATGGGCTCAGCGTGGGGAGTGGAAGAACCATCCATATGTTTATACGACTAATTTATGCGCCAGTAGGGTCGGATAAGAAAGCACAAGTGCAGGCCAGTAAGTTCACCTAGTCCCTATCTCTAACCCCAGTATGTTCACCTAATCCCGTTAAGTTCACCTAGTCCCAATCTCTAACCCCAGCAAATTCGGCGCAAACCCACTCGTGCTCACGTCCACTCACCCCACTCCCCTTTGAACTCGTCGCTCTCACCCCCGCCAATATAAGCTGCTTTGATCCGCACACGCCGCTAGCCTTTGAGTTTACTCTAAAAACCCCAGTAAGCTCACTTGGTCCCAGTAAGTTCACCTGGTCACTATATTCACCTAGTCCCAATCTCAAACCCCAGTAAGTCCACCTGGCCCCAGTAAGTTCACCTACAGTGCGCGTGTAGACGCCGGGAGGGGGCTTATCGGTATTGCGTAGCACGTGTGGGGTAGGGTGGAGTCGTCGACTCAGAAGCGTATATCCTCGGGGTTGCCGATCGACAGAGAGCCACGTAGAGCTGGACGTGACAGAAGACGGGCTTGGGCAAGAGGACGCCGACCTCGCGGGGCGTCTGGCCCTGGCTCTTGTTGATCGTTTGGCGTCGGCGGGCCTTAGGGGATACAGGTTGGAGGAGCCTCGGTGACACGACACGATCAATCATGTATCTGGTACCGTTGCAGTGGCCGTGCGACAGGTCGAGGTTGCGAAGACTTTAAGCTCGCGATCAAAGTCAGCATGCCGTTGGTTGTCAGGGAGTCGAAAACTCGACTGTAAAGAGCGAGGCGTCGTCTTCCGACCCAACCTAGTCGGCCGAAAAGAACTCCGACGCCTCGTCTCCGGGAAAAAGGCCGCGGTCATGCGCGCGTTGTCAGCATCGACAACATCGTTTCGACGGGCGTGAGAATGGCGCGCTGAAAGAGCCGCCGCGGGTCGTGGAAATAGTCTGCGAGGTCGCCGTAGACGGCTTGGAGGATCAATGTCTGGCCTCGGGCCTACCTGATCCT
>JAQMWT010000031.1:0-31028 GCA_029834535.1 Chrysophaeum taylorii | reverse complement strand
ACGTTCCTCTGCAGCAGTCGACCTTTAAAGACACCATCCGCGCCTCTTTCTCTCTTAGGAGCAGCCAATTTTAGAGCATTCTTATATCGCGCACCATCTCCTATCTTGTTGAGGCGCTTGTTACGGAGCTGCTGTGTAGATGGCATATCCGACCCCGAGTCCGTCTTTTCCTCGTTCAGTGAGGCCCAGGACGAGTCGGTGAGCGCCCCTTGTCACCGGGGGTCGGGTAAGGTTTTTCTGTGCCGCCACGTGGTGGAGCTACACAGATCGTGCGACTACACCGGTCGCCGACGAACGAGTGCTGCCGTACGTATTGTATTACGTGGTCCGGATTTGCACGTGTGCCCTGATCAAGCACGCGGAGTTCCAGTGGACCGGTTTGCGTTGAGATATACGCGGACTTTAGTGCTCGTGCGTTCGGAGACGAACGAATACGCGTGCGAGTTGGAAATCGCAGCGCATTCTCCCGGAATTGATTTTGGCGTAGCTGAACGGCGCTGTTAGCGAGTGGGATCGCTACCCACGGGCATTTTGGGGCATTTTGGATTGCCAGCGGATTGGAGTTCCGTGAGTGCTGTTTTTAGCGAAGCGACAGATAGCGTTGTTGGGATCAACGCATTGCTTCGATGTGGTCGGATCCGGACGTGTTTCGAGATTCGCATCGACATTGATGCGTATGGATACAGACGCAGACGTGCGTGCGGAAAATCTCTCCGCCTTCCCGCCGCCCCTGAGATAGGCCGCGAGGAAGGTGAATTAGAGAGGCGAGGCGCAGTCGACGTTGCTGACTTGCCCTGACGTGCCTCCGGATACTGCCATTTTTTCGCCGTTGAGTCCAACGACCCCGGACCGGCGAGCGTGTTGCGATTGAGCGCGGATCTGCGCAGCCCGAAGTCGACTTCGTGAAGACCTCGAGCGAGACGTCGCGCGAACGATTAGCGCTGCCGTTTTGCCCGTGGCTGAAGCGAAAGAGGAAGCGGCTCGACGGGAAGTTGACATGCTCATGATGCATTGCAGCCAGATCGGCACATCGAAGACCCTACGTGCCAGGTTGAACCATTTCGTCGTGAACGAGATGCAACCAACGAACGCACGTCGTGGAGAGTAGCCGCGAACGACCCGTGAGTCGACCCGAATCGGAAACGCCCGTGAGGCCGCCTGAACCGGAAAGGAACAAGGAAACGGGAATGAACCTCCGCCCCGAGTCGATACGGAGACTGAGGGTAGGGCGGAAGCTGAGGATGAATACGAAAATTTTACGGGGATTATCGCAGGGAATAACGCAGACGGTTGCGGACACCTTCGAAAAGGCCAACTTGAGCCGATCCCGTCGCCCCACTTCCAGTCTGAAGCCTGACAACTTCAAAACTCGTCATCGACGGCCGATTGACGGCAACTCAATTTGGATTCGGCAGCGGTGATGCATACTTTAGCTGATGACCATTACTCGGTCGAGAAAGTACGTTACTTATTACCGGTGCATCTACCGGACACCGTTGCACCAATTTAGAGGAACACTTGCAGAAATACGAGGAGCTCTGCGATGAGCTACCGCACGGTCCGTCGTTTTACTTGAAATTGGATGCTGACGGTGAAGAGCATGGAGCCTCGGTCGTCGCATCCGTCGTCTTAATCGCACGTATTGGATAAAATTCTGGATTACTTTAGATCGACTTGCCGACCTTCCAGCGCAGCCGCGCTGCTCATGTTGCGGAAGGTCACCCAGGCTGGAAAAGTCTGGGGAGCGGCACGTGTACATTGTACAATTCCAATCGGCCTTGGCTTTTGTTCCGTGTCCAGCCGCACGATGATGATGCCTATATCCTCGACCATTTATCTGGTTGACATCCGGAGTTAGGACCAGTGTGCGGACTATGAGGAGCGGACATCCTGATAGTACGACTTTAGAAGTCGATGGCGCTTACGCGGCTCGAGAACGACATGCAAATTGATGGAGGAGGAGAAGGACCAAGGCCCTAACCGAAATCGAATAAACCGCCGCGGCGGGGAGGTCGAGCTATGGCCTCCGATCAACAAGCCAAAAGATGCGGATCCGTCTGGGAATACGGATCCGCTGATTTTACGAGATCCTTCTTGGTGGTGCAAGAAGACGCGCAAGGACTGCGAATTCTTCTGGACCATCCATGATGAAGATGAACACGGAAATCGCGTGGTTTGCAACCGCGATCCGGACCGTTATTACTGTGCGATGTGGAAGCGCATTCGAAAGCAGAAGAAGCAACCCATATCGCGTTCCGATTGGGAGAAGCGTGATGATGCATCTCATGCGAACGCCACGCGCGGATCGGAGCCTTCTAATGAAATTCAAACGGCCCTCACCGAGCTTGGAACCACAATGGCGACCATGGTGAGCGAGGTCAGAGGCATCAAAGATATCAAATCGCCTTCTACTCGACAGCGAGACGGACGATCACCTTCTAGACGATCGTCGCGCCGACATTGAAGCAAGAGCCCTGATCGAAAGGCCAATACTCCTCAAACCAGCCCGAGTCCCCGCCGTCGCCGCCATAGCCGGAGCTCTAGTCGCAATTCGCGCCGGCACAGACGTCATCGACAACGCGATGACGAATATGACGGAGGCCGATATCAGGATAGTTCGGGACATTCGAGCGCAACTTTCGCGTTCCAATCTTTATGCGACGCGCCGCCATCGTCGAGAGTTGTCCTTACCCGACGGCGCGCCCCGCCCGAGTCTCCGATGATGTTGCCGATGCCGCTGTGACGAGCGCCATCGCTTGCAACAGGAGCAATACCACGCCGATCGTTCGGTGGTCGGTCGTATACAAAGCAATATCAGATTACTTTGGATTCTCCGCACTACTGGAAAGACTCAGATTCGGAGACCGACGAACCCATGCCGCAGGTTCCAGTGTCCCCATCGTCAATGTGCATGTCTTGCACAGTTCACGATGTTGACATTTTTGAGTTGACGTCAGGGACTATATCTTTTTCCTACGCCTCCCCCTAAGAACCGTTTTAGCGAGACCGTTTTGCCGATGTTTAACGTTTTAGCCGATGTTTTAGCCGACAGTTTTGGTCGCAGCAGAGCAGACCACAGCCGCGGCGATGAGGAGTTGACGGGAATGTCCGATTTGATGGACGAGAAACGACGATTGCAGAAAGATAGCGATATATGTGCCTCCGATTGATAAGTGTCGTTTGTTGTCAGCGAAACTGGGAATGAGGAAGCAGCCGAAGCGGCGAGCGCCAATATAGATTCAGAGGCGAGATGGAACGCCAGATATGGCGCGGTGACGATGCAGATGCCGGGCGATGCGAAACCGGAGACGATACATGTCATCACACTGCACTTTCGCCGCGATGGGAAAGATCGAGAGACTCATCACCATCGGTTCTTTGGACCCTGGTACACTTACGTTTACGTATTGGTCATATTTATAGACGACGAGACCGGCCGAAGTTCGCAACGACTTTACGCGTGGGTGGAATGGCTGAGTCTCCTATATTTGTCGTGGGATGGTCGAAAACTGGCAAGGATAGCATCATCCTTGACCGGGGCGATCTTCCAGTCGAGCGCACCCTGTATGGGTCAGGATTGAACACGACTATCCACAAATGGGTCGCATTGCGAATTGCGCTCGCGGACGACGTGGCCGTTCCAGTTGTTGCCATTGTGGCCGATTCTAATCATCTATTTTTGCAGGGAGCGCGCGATATTCGTGTTGGGAGCCATAGTGGACTACCCGCGAAATCGCATTGCGTTTCCGCACACAAGTCGCCTATGGGCGCAAGAAGTTAAAGGTGCAGGATCGATGAGTCGATTCTCCGATTTTGACGTTCAGAACAACTTAATGACGAGCGCAATCCCGTGGTAGTTCAGGTTTATGGGCAACAGCACCATGCGATGCAAAAGAGCCTGAGCACAGTTGAGAACCGAGTCTACGCTCGCTTGTGCAAGATGAAGACCTCCAGCGTCCACCGCCGAAACGAGCGGGAGCTTCGACGACCTGGGGATCCCTCCAGTTACGCCTTCTCGAAGTTCGAACAGCGATTTATGAAGTGATAGCCTATGCTGCGCGCACGATGAAGGTCGACCCTGGGCGCACTACTGCGTGCCAGTCGCTCTTTCAGAGCTCATGGAAACTGGGCAAGTTTTCGTTGCTACGTCTTCTGGGTACGAGCAACTGGGTAGTCGATGTGTGTTCTTCTCCTGAGGATCATGATAAGTTCGCAGATCGAGTGGCATCCCCTAACCAGGATGTGCCGACCGTGATTACTCAAGGTGAAGTTCTCGCTTTGGGCGATATTGTTTGTTTTGATGACGAGCTGAATGCTGAGACGGTCGACGATTTAACGAAGGATGGTGAAGCCGAATCTAACAAGGCTAACCTATCATTCACTGTTTCGGTCGCAAGCCACCTGACTCAAGGCGATGCGGCTCCCTGACCGATGCTTTTGAGCTCGGTGCAGTGCGCGCTCCTTCTGCCGATAAGAAGAAGAATTTCGTCAGAAACGCTCGGTAACGACGATTTCAACCGACGAACTGACGAGGAGGAAAAGAAAAGCCGAGAAGTTACAGAAGGCGAGATTCGCCGAAGGTTTGAAAAGGTCCACTGGGTGCCGATCACATCGCAAGGTTGTGATGCTTTAGCGGCACCGGAGGAAGTACTTTGGACTGCAACGAGTGAGCCAGTGCGGGACGTCGTTTCGAGTCGTCTTGCTTTGACTCTTCAACAGCTGCCAACAAGGTTCATCAGAAAATTTTCCGAAGATACCTGTGGTTCAGCACACGCCTGCGACGATATGACTCGACCCTCCGATTGATCGCTTATTTGCCTGAAGCAGAATGGTCATCGTCGATGTGTATGCCTCCACCCTGCGTTTATTCCGCACTCTGCAACTTGACATCCAGAGATGGCAGGGGTGTTACGGCCACTAACTGGACGATGAAGCTGTGTAAATGGCTGGCTTCATGATGTGGCTGATTGAACAGGCGTCCCCATTATTTCTTATATAGCGCGCTTTCACCCTTACGTGTACGTCGTCAATTTTCATGATATCACGCCCACTCTGATGAGCTCTCGCGTGCGATTGTTGGTTTCCAGTCACCTACTGCACTTGCAAGAGGCTCCGAAGACGCGTGAATATGCAACAAAATTTGCTGCAGCTTTAGGTTACGCTCATGAACGCCACCTGCTCCAGCTGAATAATCTCGGCTCGTCGAGAGAAGCAACAGATACGGCTTACACCGATACGCGAGTTCCTCTTCGTTTGGGACCGCATCGCTCGGACACTCAGCCTTTGACTCTCGAGATGACGGCCGAGTTGCTCACGATGCCGGTGGACCATGATTGGGCTAGCTTGTCTAAGACACATCGTTCCAACATTTAGCGCCTGTCGTCCCTCCAACAACTCTTGCGAGTTTTAGCAGTCGATCTGCGCACAGTTATTTGCGAATCTCCGACCACCCTCGTCACGTACAGACTCCGCTGTTAAATACGCGTACTGTGTCGTTAAGTTGGTGTCAAAAGATGATCTCCAGGATCCCACTAAATGGGAACCGCCAGAAGTCCCTATGCTTCCGCTTCCAACAGATGCGCCGGGGACGGCTCATGCTTTTTCTGCTGCCCCCCCCCGACAATCAAAAGTGGACGTTCCGCCGGATCCTGAACCTGAACAGGAGCCGAAAGTAAGGAGCGAGCCGAATGTGCGCGTCAAAGGTGAAAAGATCAATAAGAGCCACCCTGAGGTGAGGTTCAAATACGAAGAAAAGTTCGATGTGCCATGGAAGGATGCGCCGCGCGATGCGGACGGTGTACCGTTACCGCAGATTCCGGAGCACGTCAAGGACAATGAGGCGATGAAAGTCGTAATTCCGACGAAGGAAGAAGTCGAAAAGGTTGTTCGAGAACTGGGAATTCCCGACAACCCGCATCTGGATGATGATGCGATGATGATGTTGAGCCACTGCGTGCAATGCGCGTGGGCTTTTTTTGATCCGATTATGAGACCCGTGGACTCGCCACCGGTTTCTCTGCGATTTAAAGACGCAAACCCACGACCGATCAAGATGACGCCTTATAGGTTGACGCCAGCAAAGCTCGAGTGTCTCAGAAAGCAGATCGCTGAGTGGTATCGCGATGGAGTCATCCGACCGGCGAACTCTCCGTGGGGATTCCCTGTACTGATGCTGCCTAAGAAGGGAGCAGAGGCCGGGACGTCGGATGCCTTTCGTGCTGCAGTTGACTTGCGTCAGCTCAAATGATCAGCTGGTCAATGACAGTTGGCCGAATATTCGTCAAGATGATGCTTAGGCTTTTTTTGCCATGCGCCGTTGGCGGACGTGCATTGATATTCGATGGGGTTATCATAACCTACGTTTGGACGCCGCTGCTCAGGGCGCCGTTACGATGGTTAGTCCACTTGGAGCCCATAGTTTCTTGCGCTCGCCTCTAGGCGTGAAAACGGCAGGAGCTCTCTTTTGTAAGCAGATGGCTAGCGATTTGTCCACATGGATGTATAAGGACTTGGTCGCGTTTGTCGACGATATTATGATGGGATCGGATGAACTCCATCGACATTTACAAGTTTTGATTGAAGTGTTGTGCCATTTAGCACAGCGAGGATATAGTGGACGAACTTCGAAGTTCCACCTCCTCAAGGATGAAATCGAGTTTTTGGGACATATTTCGACTCCGGAAGGCTTGAAGCCGGATCCCAAGACGTTAGAAGCGTTGCAGCAGATGCCGATTCCCGGTACGTTGCCTAACACGTCCCCGAAGACCCAGATTCGATCTTTCATCGGCATGAGCAACTATTGCTGCCGATATGTGAAGAATTATTCGAAGATTGTGGAGCCGCTTAGGCGATTGTGTCTTGAAGGCGTTAAGTTTGAGTGGACGCCTGAGTGCCAAAAGGCATGGGACACGATCATTGGAGCTTTGGTGGACTCTCGCGGAGTTTATCATCCTGACTACGATCTTCCCTTTCAGATCCGCTCGGATGCTTCCAAGGATGGTCTGGGCGCGTATCTTTTTCAGCTCGTGGAAGTCAAGGACGAAACCGGCAAGGTGACACGACAGGAACGAGTAATTGAGTATTGGAGCCGAGCTGTGCCGAAAGAGATGCGGAACTATGAGCCTCGCCGGCTAGAGCTACTGGCAGTTATTCTTTCTCTTGAGCATTTCCGCTCTTATATCGAAGGTCAGAAGACGATCCTTGAAACGGATCATCGCAACTTGACGTTTTTACGAAAGGCGAAGCACTCGTCTGGGCAGTGGGCTCGATGGGCGATGCGGCTCGCCAATTTTGATCCTGAATTGGGCTACAAACCAGGAAAGTCGCCGGGAATGAGTATCCCTGACTGTCTCTCTCGCAATCCTATAGATCATGTCATCGAGACGGATGAGTTTGGTGAACCCTTGAACCACGCGTATATTGTTTGCCAAGAACTTCCTCGCCCTGTCGATGATGAAGGAGTACCTTTACCTGGGTGCCATGTCATTCTGTCGTTTGTTACGACCGAGCTGCCTGTGGAGGAAGAGGAAGAGGTCCTCGATGATCCGATGCAATTGGTCGCGTCTCATGCTACGAAACAACGTCAGAAGCAACGTCTGCAGACCCAGCCTAGTATTTTCCATGATGCCGATGATTACCAAGAGTACATCGACATGATTCCGGATAATTTGACTTTGGAAGAGATAGCCAAAGAGCAGATCACTGATGCTACATGCGAGGACATTCGTTATCGCATGGCTCAGGGCCATTCTCTTCGTCGGTACGGAGCCAATTATCGCTATCAAGTGGTGAAAGGAGTTCCCCACCGTGCCGCATCTGACGTGCGCCCGATGATAGTCGCACCCCGAACTTTACGGACGCGCATCATCCGATTGTACCATGTCACACCTCTCAATGATGGTCACATGGGTCGTCAAAGTACAGTGCAGTCGATACTTGAACGTTTTTGGTGGCCCCATGTGTCTAATGAGGTGGGTGCTTATGTTGCTGGTTGCATAGTGTGCAAGAAGGCTCGTACGCCTGAACCAAAGAGAGCAGGTCTGCTTCAGCAACCGGTGTATGATGGTAATTGCGCCGTCCTTTGTATGGATTTGTTCGGACCTTTGACCAGTGCTAGTCCCGAGACATAACTGATCATCTTTTTTGATCCATTTTCTCATTTCTTGATTTTTGACGTACTATACCATAAGACTGCTGAGTCAATCCTCGAGTCTTTTGTCGCGAATATATTACTCAAAGGTTATCTACCTCAGAGGATTCGTACCGACAATGGGAAAGAGTTCATCAACAAATTGATGGAAGAGTTTTGTCATCTCTTCAATGTTCGGTATAGTACCACGATTCCGTATCATGCTCAGGCTAATCCTGCGGAAAGGGTCAACCGCTTTATCTAGGCTTTCCTCCGGGCGTGTCTTCAAAACCGCAAGATCACGGACTGGCCCGAATTCGCGAAGTACATTGCTTTTTGCTACAATCGTAAGTTTATTCCGGGAACTCAGATCTCGCCGTTCATGCTTCGTCTCAACCGGCAGCCTCTATTGCCAACAGATTGTACGATCATGGATCTTAATGTCCGCCGCCTACCGAAAACTCGCTCCGATGTTGTGGCAGAGACTCGCGAGAGGCTGAAGTTCTATACCGCTACGGTGAACGAAGCTCGCGAGAAGGCTCTTCGCAAACAACGTCTCGCTTACAATGCGGACCATGTCGATGTGGAGTATGAGGAAGTTCACATGTTCTGCTCTACATCCCTTTTCTTCAGAACAAGCTTCGACCGGAATGGCGCGGTCCATTCGTTATTTTGGAACGCTTGTCTCCGGTCACTTACAGGATCGAGTCTCTTGATTCTCCTCCTGAACGCCGTTGTGTTCATGTTAGCCAGATCACCCCTGTGATGGTTTCTCCAGTGGTCGATCGAGCTGTGCCCAAGCCCAAGGAGACCTTTCGGGATGATTACAAGCATGGTAAGTTCGTTATCTTTCGGATTCCGGATAACAAACGGTCCGATTGGCGAAAGAAGATAGATTTACGTAGCTGAAGTTTATGAGTCCTATGATTTTGTGAATGATCGAGTCGCTCTGCATTTTTATGCTGATCTTGGTACCCATGACAAGGTTTCTTATTACAAGCCTACCTCACATCTCTCTATTCGTAAGCTTAAGCCGGAATAATACAAGGACGTGGACGGTCGCAGTTTCACCGACAAGACCAAGGTCAACAACAGTACCACTCCTTGTGTCACCGACTTCGCCCCGCATGAGATCGATGTGTTGATTCCTAAGTTCACTTTGCGTAGTGGACGCGTTCCCGCACACCTGTCGTGTGAACGTGTCTACAAGAAGATTTTTCGTTCCCTAGACGCTCATTCAGCCACGGGTCGTGATTCTCGCCGGACTCGCTGAGGGCAGCTCGTATTCTCGCCAGGGGAGTCCGTCCTGTGGCGGCAGCTCCTGACCGCTAAGGCTTACCCTTCCTTCCTCTCGAGGCTTGATATCAACGGGACGCCTTTCCCTACCTTCCTAGTGACATCATACCTCTCTCTTGTGAGAAGCATTCTTGCAGCATTCTTGCTATCATATACCATCTCTCCATCTTGTTGAGAGGCTAGGTGGTGAGCGTGAGAGCAAGGTGTGCGGCGAGCATATCCGACCCCGAGTTCGTGTTTTCGTCGTTCAGTGAGGTCTAGGACGAGTCGGCGAGTGCCCCCTTTGTCACCAGGGGGTCGGGAGTGGTTTTTCTGTGCCGCCATAAGTAGCAAATTCGATGATGTTCCGGGCGTAGATGTGGTTGGGTCTGTGGCGGTTCGAGGTGCGCCGCGCGCGGTCGAGCTCCGCGCGCTGGGCCGCGTCGAGGTGGCTGCGGCGCAGGAGATTGACGGTCGCGTGGGGTGTCTGGCGCACTCTGTCGTTCGCCGCGGAAATCGCGTCGAGCGAAAGTCGGGTGTCGGGGTAGTAACGGGCTACGTAGGTCGCGACCTGGCGCGCCGGGAGCGCGTGGCCCGGCATAATCGTCGTCGTAGTCCCGTCGCAGCGGTACTTGGGATGGAACCAGGCCCTCCCGACGATGTCTAGAGCGTTCGAGGCCTCGAGCGACTTTTCGAGGACGTCGTCGCAGAGCCGGCGGAAGTCATCGAAGGAGGCATCGAGGTCGGGCGCGGCTATAAGCACGGTCGCGATTTCGTCCTCGGGCCGGGTCGCGAGGTCGCAGACGGCGCGCCACATCTCGGCCGCGAGCCCCGGCGCGCCTTGGGCCGTGCGCACATCCACGGGACCGGGCGCTACTCGCGGTAGCAAGCCCGTCGCCGCCCGTCGGCACGACTCGGTGTAGGGGCAGAGGCGCCGACCTGCGAGCACCTCGTCAACCCACGCTCGGGTCGCGGGGATCCCGTCCGTCTGCGTCGCGTTCCGGTACTCCTTGACCCGAAACGTCACGACGGGCGGGCGTACCCTCACCTCGACGCCACCAAGTTCGGCGGCTATTGTCGCGACGCGCTGCAGCGCGCGTCGATTCCGACACTTTGGAAGACAGAGCTCGATGTCTCGTCCCGCCTCGATTGCCCCGAACACGGCGGCCGACACCTCGTGCGGCGCCGCCGCCGCCGATTCCCATTTTACCGGCGACGACACCGCAGCGGCCAGTCCGAAGAGCAGCACCAGCATGCTTCTACTACTTACCCTGTTTGATGAGTGGTGGGGGGGTCGTCGAAGTCCCCGATGGAGCCCGTCGAGAGCAGGACGGGGAGGGAGGCGCCCGAGTTGCCGACGAGGACGACCTTGGCGTTGGGCGACTGCGCGAACTTTTCGGTGGCTTCGATCCCCTTCCACTGGAGGAGCTGGGCGGAGATGCCCTGGCTGACGATGGCCTGGAAGTCGGCGATGCCCTGGGCTTCGATCCGCTTCCGCTCGGCCTCGGACTTTTCCTTGTCAAGAACGGCGGACATTTGCTCAGCCTCCTGCTCGACGCGGGCCTTGGCCTCGATCGCGCTCGTGAGCATCGCCGGGAGTTTGACGGACTTGAGGAGGACGTCCCGAAGTTTGACGCCATAGGGATCGAATTTTTTGTTGAGGACGTCGAACAGACGGTCCTGGATGTCCTGGCGGCCGGAGGTGTAGAGGGCCTTGGCCTCCTGCTGAGCGGTAAGGTCGCGCACGGCGCTCGCGAGCTCGGGGGCGACCACCGTGTTGACGTAGTCCTCCCCAACCTCGACGTACATTGTCTTCACCTTTGCCGGGTCCAACGCGAAGATGATCGCCACGTCGAGATCGACGGCCAAGCCTTCCTGCGTTGGCACCGAGTTGTCGGTCTCGAGGAGCTGCTTGCGGAGCGAGAAGCAACACAGCGTGCTCAGGGGCGTGATCACGTGGATCCCGGGTTCGAGCACCGAATCGGATATGTGCCCAAACGTCTTCACGACGCAAGCGTGCGCAGGCTGGACGATGCGAACGCTCGTAAACAGCGTCACGAGTCCCCCCACCACGATGATCACCAGGAATGCGATGCAGCACGGCGCTCGTACGACGTATTCCTCTCTGTTGTTGACGCGCAAGTAGCCGCCAGCCATCTTCCGAACTGGTGGTGGTGTGCCGAAAAAGTAGATTTCCTCTTGACTGTACCGTTGATTTCCAAAAGAACGAATCCAACGGATCGATATCGGCGTGTTGACGACGACGTCAAGGTAGTGGAGTCGAGGTGTCGTCGACGCTCGTACGATGACGCAAAGGTTGAGACTACATGGGAAAGGCCTGGTGCATCGAGCGATTCAAAGCCTTCGTGCCGCACGCGGACGATGGCTTGAGCCTCAAGCTCACCACGACGGCCGCCTCGAGTTTCGAAACACGAGGGCTCTCCTCCAGCCTGTGTTATGCCATCGCTGAGCTCCAGACTGTTTCCTCGCCTGCGGTCATCACATCGGTGCTGGAAAACGAAGCCCCTCGCGAACCGCAGAGTCTGGGCAGTCCGACGCAGGAATCGTCGTCGGTTCCGGCTCTGTCGCCATCAGAGTACTGCGATGCGACGTCGGACGCCCGCCACCGCTTCGGCAGCAATTTTTTTCCAGTGGCCCCAGCTCCGTCGTCGTAGTAGTAGTAGTAGTAGATGATCAACGTGGCGAAGGCGCGGGCTACGGCGATCCCCGCGGACCGTACGTGCGCCGTCGCGGATACGGAAGAGATTCCTCATCATCGACCGGAGCTTCGCTAAAGATGCCGGCACTGGCCCAAGAGCACATCGGCGTCGGTGGCGACGCGGCTGCACCCCCAGCTCGGCGGAGACGCGCTTGGCGGTCTCCGACGTGTTGACCGAGGGCGCGGTCCTGCCCGACTCCATGTCGCACAGAAAAGCGGTTTCGGATCTGCATTCGTAAACCCCGTAGCCCGAGCGCGCGGCGTCCGCGTTGGGATTGGCCTCCTAGCACTTGGAGAAAAGCTGCGCGTCGACGGGATCGCGACGGCGCAGGAGCGAACTTTATTTCTCCCGCAGCAGCGTGTTGGAACACGTTCCTTCCCCGGCGGCGGCGGCCGAGACGCGCAAAGGCCAGCAGCGCGGTGTGGGGCAAAACTCGTCGTCCGACGCCGGCCCGCGCGGCGCAATCCCTCGGCAGCAGGGATCCGCAGTCGCAAGCGTTAAACGCAGCAAGTAAAGGCAGGGCGGTCGGTGCTTTTGAAAGCGAGTAGTCAAAATGCGGCGGGCCATGGTTTGAGACCTGAAGAACCGCGCCGGGGGAATCCATCCATTACTTGTATCGCCCCTTCAATTAACAACACAAAGCTGCGGGTCCACCCACCCCACAAGAAAGAAAAAAATGAACTTCCACCTTATTGATCACGACGATGGTCCGCACCCACCGCCTCGGCGACGGTGCGGAAGCCGTCCTTTTTTGCCAAGCGGAGGAGGCCCGTGTTGAGGTGGGTGGCGAGGGCGGGGCCCTCGGCGGCGAGCGCCGTGTAGACTTGGACGAGGGCAGCCCCTGCGCGGATGAGGGCGTAGGCGTCCTCGGGGGTGCGGACACCCCCGACCCCCACGATGGGCAGCCGCGTGCGGTCGTAGAGGTCGCTCACGAGCACGCGGGTCGCGGCGGTGAGGGGCGGACCGGAGAGACCCCCGCGCGGGCAGTCGGGGATCGGATCCCCGTCGAGTTTCGGAGGTCCATCCTCGGCATCATCATCGCCGGGCCTTCGGGTCGTAGTGTTGGCGACGACGATGCCGTCGACCTTGGCGGTCAGCAGGGCGTCGGCTATGGCCCGGCGGGCCCGCAGGCCGAGGTCGGGCGAAACTTTCGCCAGAAGCGGCTTGTCCCCTATCTCCCGGCGGACAGACCCCAGAATCTCCGGGAGCGCCGAGACGTCGACGAGGCCACCCGCAACGTTCGGGCAGCTCGCGTTGACGACCAAAAAGTCGGCGGTCGCGGAAAAGCGGCGCGCAACGGACGCGTATTCGGATACGGCGTCGCGCTTGGCGACGTTGACGCCGACGACGCACGTTCTCGGGTTCGTCGCCTCGAGGCGCTTCGCAACGACCTCGGCGCCCTCCGACGGCAACCCAACGCGGTTGACGATGGCCTCTCCGGCGCGAAATATCCGGGGCCGCGGGTTTCCCGGGTGTGGCTCGAGCGTCACGCCGCCGACCTCGACGAACCCAAACCCGAGCTCGCCGAGAGCGCGCGTCGCCACGCCACGCTTGTCGAACCCCGCGGCAACGCCGACGGGCGAGGCGAACGACACGCCCCACACCTCGCTCCGCAGCGCGCTGGCGGGGGAGGGGGCGATCGGCCCGAACCCGAGCCGCAACGCTCCCAGAGCTACGTTATGAGCCGTCTCGGCGTCGATGGCTTTGAGCGCCCGCGACGCCGACGAGGCCAGCGACCAGTACGCCGATGACCCCCGGATCTTCCGGTCTTCGTGCCGCCACACAAACACTGCACCTGCCGCCACACCCCCGGCTACGAGAAGCCGCCGCCGCTGTTGCATCACAAAGAAGAAGAGGGTTAGCACGAGGACGCGTTGACTCCGGCACCACCAGGGTCGTTGTCTTGAATATCAAAAAAAAGATGGTTGCGGCAGACGTAGGCGCGATACTCGTCCCAATTCGTCCACGACCTCACCATGGCCGCGCACGTGGTGAACGGCCTGCTGTGCGCGAAGTCTCGCCCGTTTCTGATTTCCGCCTCGGTTTGGGCGCAGGTCGCGTAGTATCCACCACCACTCCGTCGACGAGTCGCCAAGACCCGAAGAGGGTCGTCGTATGCATGCAATGCCGGGTGCTCCGTCCCCAGGCTCTGGATCACCAAGCTCGCGAACGTCACCAGTTCCTCTACGGCCGTCAAGTTGTACCGCTCGCAGTGCGGATGCTTCGGATCGAACCACTCCCGAAGCGGCGGACACCCGTGCAACCGGAGCCGGTTCTCGAGGGATTGTTGGGGACCGCAGCACAGCCGATGGACGTCCCAGTATTCGATATAAGACCGCGCGAGCTTCGCCTGAGTCTCTGTCAGAGCAAAAATCTCGACGTAATCATCGACGACGCTCAGCGCGCCTCGTCGCGTGACGTAGTCCAATTGTTGCACGTAGCCTACTCGGACGTTTTCCGGGAGCGCGGGCTTGGTCGTCGTCACAAACGCCAGCACCGGCGCGGTCGCGCGCCCGAGCGGCTCGAGGTACTCGGCGGCGTGCACTTTGTACACACAGTTCGGCTCGAACTCGTCGACGGCGTGAGCGACGAATTTCGAGCTAGGCCCTTCGACTCCTGCCTCTGCGTTTTTCAGCTGCGCCATCGTCAGCACGATCTTCCACTGGAGAGTTGTCGCGCTTCGCGGTCGTCCATACTGCACCACAATCGTCTTACCCGGAACGTAGATAGGGACCTTCGCGGCGCCCGTCACTCTCAAACAACAAAACACAAAAAATGTCGTTCTTGCCATCTCGTAGTTGTGGCCACAGCTGTGTTGAAGGGTAATGAATGGTTAAACCATTAAGGCCAACAACTAACTATCCGAGGGTATCGATCGGAACAGCAGTTCCGCTAACTAACTAACTTCAGACCTCTCCCAAAAGCGTTGGAGCCAGGCCGGACCGACAGGAGCCAGTCCGGAATCACGGGCCTGTAGACGAGGAGCGCCGAAAGGTCGGTCGGCGGAGAGTGACCATCAATCGCCATGCGACGAGGAGACCGCGATGTGACTGGCAACCAACTCGTCGATAACCTTCCGTCTTCGCCCCCCGGCCATACATACATACACCGTCCCACTGCGAACGTTCCGGCTGACAACCGGCCCGCCCGGGAGGCGAATAGGTGCCAACCTACGCCGGGAGGGCGGATGCCCTCGCAAGGCTCAGGATTCATGAGGCACCGTCTTCCATCGCAACCGCCAGTCGGCGATCAGGGTGTTCCGCAGTGACAGTTTTTCCCTCTCCCTGACGAATGCGCGTGCTACGAGTTGTTTGTTGTTCCTGGAGCCATAGGGATGATGAGCCGACGAGAGAAAAAAACTATCATCATCATCATCATCATGGATGGATCTGAAGAAAAAAAACGACGCGGCGCGGACCGACCGATCGACCGAATACAACAAAAACCAGCACTTGCCACTTTATAAAAAAAAATATATAATATTATTATTATTAGTGTTCGCAGAGAGAGAATTCCTGCTTGAATATGGGCCAGTCGCCTTGATCCGAGTCGAAGATGGCCTTGCGCTCAGCCATCAGGCGGTTGCGGCGATCGGAAGCCTGGTTGTAATCGATGCCGAGGGCGAGATAGGAGGCGACGGCGGCGCGAAGACCGCGAGGCGGGAGCTTGATGGCCAGAAGGGCGTCGAGGTCGCGTTCGATCCAGGCGCGCTGCTGCGGGGGAACCGTCGCCGTCGAGCGTACCCTGAGCGTGGGGTCGACCAAGAAGAAGACGAGGATCGTCCTAACCCCCGGCTTGGCGGCGTCGAGACGGCTGAAGGGGGCGAGGCGGTGCTGCAAGACGTTGGGCCAGCAGAGGACGCGTCCCTCGAGGGTCCTGCACTCGCCGCGAGACTGGACTAACAGATCCTCGTCGTTCATCGCGTAGACGCGCCAGACGCCCGCGGTGTCGTTCTGAGGGTAGTCCGGCGTGCGGACAGAGGCGCGGAACTGCAGGTGGGTTTCGGAGACGTTTGTGTTCTCGAGATAGCAGCACGCCGTCGCGACGATGCGCTCGTCGTGGGCTCCTTCGACGTGCCAGGTACCGCCCGCGAACGAGGTCCTCTCGTCGTCCAGCTCGTAGCGCGCGATCTTCACGATAACCTGGAGCATGCGACCCCGCAGCGAGACGCGGGGGGGTGTCGCGAGGGGCGGCGGGGTCGCGGGGAGCTCGGGCGAGATGAGGGTTTCCTCTTCGAAGGGTTCGCCGTCGTTCATGTCTTCGTCGAAGTCTGGATGACCGGGTCCGATGACGACGACGCCTATCTCGGGCTCCTCGCACCGCCGCGGGGATATCTCGCGCGGCGGCGTCCCCGAGGTTCCGAGGGTCGTCAGCGCCTCCTCGAGCCCGGGCAGCGCATATCCCAAGGCCTCCTCGAGCGTCTCGTAGAGGCCGGAATTGTCGATCGGATGCAACGAGTTGACGTACGACCTGAACTTGCACTTTCCGGACGCGTCGACCTCCACCTCCGAAGGGAGCCAGGCGAGCCCGGTCGGCGAGGAGAGCGTGTCTTCCGGGCGCGCGCCGCGCCGCGGCCGCCAGATCACTCGGGGCGGCGGTTTGTCCGGCTCTAGGGAAGACGACGACCGAGACGACGACGACGTCTCGGGCCTGCACGCGTTCAGCACCGTCCACCGGCTCGCGAAGAGGTCGGCCTTGTTGCTCGTGACGGGGGTCACGCCGCGCTCGTAGCAATACATGCTCGGATGCACGAGGTCCACTACGATTTTGTTGGACTCGGGGTGGAAATCGGGACCCGTATGGCCGATCGCCGGCGCCTGTCTGAGGGCCGTCGCGCCGCGCCACAACGCCAACCTCAGCGACTCTGGCATGTGATCGCGACAGAACACGCCGTCGGCGCCCGAGGGCCGAAAGGGGCCCTCGCTCGCCGCGGCAACCTCCCGACATTCGCCGACGGCCAGTTCGAACGCGCGATCGACCTCGAAAGCCTTTTCGCCCTTAAACACCTTGGGCTTGAAATCCTCGTACACCTTGCCTTCGGCGTCGCTCTCCGACTCGGCCATCGGCCCGTCCTCCACCACGTCCATCATATCTTCCTCCTCCTCCTCCTCCTCCTCCTCATCATCCTCATCATCTCCTTCGGCCCCCTCTTCTTCGGCGGCCTCGTCATCCTCTTCTTCGGCGGCCTCGTCGACCCCTTCCCGCTCTGGTGGTTGTTCCTGCTGCTGTTCCTCACCATCCTCCGCCGGAGGAGGCACGGACCCAAATTTCATGGCTTTGACGTCGCGGCGCCAGGCCTCGACGATGCCGGGGTCGCTGATCTTCTCGAACCAATCGACGCGATCTCGAATCGCAAAAACGAGGTTCGAGATTCGCGCGTCGACCGTCGATTTCGGCGCGCCGCCGTCCCCTTCCTGCCAATGCACCTCGCTCAACCTGTCGTCGCCGTGCCATCCTCCTCGCTCGTAGGTGTGCATGGTAATGGCGGTCGCGAACCCGTTCTCCGTTAGGGCGTCGGCGAATGCCTCGCTTCGAAGCTCGACGCCGTCTGCCTCTGGCTCTCCAACAACGTACTCGGCGTCCCCGAAGGGGGGCGACTCCGAGCCCCAGGACACGCCCACCCGTTCCCGGTACAGCCGTACGAACAACTTCAACGCCTTCTTTTCGCTCGTCCGTTGATCGATCGCCACTAAAGGCGGGTCCCCGAGGCGTCCGTGATTCGCCACCACGTAGTACTTGCCGTCGCACTTCACCGCTTGAAACCGGTAATACCGCACGCCCCGCGCCAACCGCGCCTTGTAATCCCCGATACCCTGCGCCCCCTCCAACGTTTCAGGAACCTTGATCACCAACTCGCTACCGCCACTCATTTTGTCGCCTTCCTTCTGATGAGAACCACTTCAACCTAATAATAATCGCTATCTGCTCTGCACACACACACACACGTGTTCAAAATCGTAAGCGCTCGAGAGAAGTGATTATCTCGTCGTATGAGGCAGCACTACCATCCTCTGCTCGCATCGCGCATCTACCCTGACGGCAGTAAAGACGACGACCTCGAGCTGGTTGGCGGAGACGACCCTACCATTTTCCTAAATCCGGACGATGATGGCCAGGTGACGCGCACCGCGCACGCGTGTGGTGAACTGACCGCCAGCGCCGGCTGCCTATCCTTTCGGGATCTGGCTGGCTGACTTTTTCAGCTTCCAAGCACGAGTTGCGTGAGATCGCTACGCAGCGGCTTTTGTTGCTCGCGCTACCTCTATAGTTTTTCTCACAATAATAATAATCACAACAATGGGATCGTGGTTTTCTCTCTCCAGGCCAACAAGAGTATTTGACGGCCCGACGACAGCACGTGATTTGGTGGCGGCCAAAACGCGCCGTGAGAGAAGCAGACAAACAAAAACGAACGGGCGAACGGGAGCCCGGTGGCGCCACTTGGGAACATCCGACTAAAAGAGTGGTGTTGCTCTCTCTGCTCGTTTTTTTAAGAAGGTAGCCGACGACTGCGCAATTATTATTATGTGGTCTCCACGCTACGGGGCTATTGTAGTTCATGGCCGACACCACCGTGTGGGTGGAGAGGACCACAAGGACGACGGTCTCTCTATAACGGGTGTTTTTTAGTGGCCGACCGCTCATCGTCAGATCATCAGTAAGGGCGGCGGAAACTCTCTCGTTTAATGGCCGACTGCTAGTAGATGTTTGGAAAGGGTGTGTTGATTCCGAGAAGATGTGTCCAGAATAACCAACGTCGCTCATATACAACCGGGGACGGGTGCCCGCCCGCCCGCCCGGCGAGACACGGCGTGCTTTTCATGGGTACGCGTCTGTTGAGCGTTTAGTGTGTGCGCCTTTATATTACACTAGTCGCCCCCGATGGATGGATGGATGGATGGGTATCTATGGACATCGTCCAGAGGCTTTTTTTATTCGATTGCTCGCACCACAGCTCTCCCTTGATGAGCACGCGTATAATATTTAGCCCCTGCCACTCCGAAGAGAGATTCCGGGGGGATAATGATAATGATAATGATACTGATAATGATAATAATAATAGGGGCATATATTATAGTAGAGCGGACGACGAGGAGGAGGAAAGGGCGGTGTTGTTGTTGTTGTTGTTGTTGTTGTTTAAGAATGTTGCGCGTCGCGACGAGAGTCAACAAAGGTCCGTCGTCATCCGACAGCAGGCACGACGACGGAGAAGAGTCGTCAGATGATCATCAGACCTTGGCGGGGCCTGCCCAGCCGAAGTGGTCGTTGTTGATGGACTGGGTGATGGGCCTCGCGGAGGGCGGGTCGTCGAGGTAGGCGGGCTCGAGGCGGCGACCGAGGAGGTCGTCGTCGTCGTTTTCCTGGGCCTGGTTGGCTCTTTTGTATAGTTTCGCGAGGTGTGCGTCGACGCGGGCCGAGGGCTTGACGAGGACGAAGAGGGCGGTGCGAAGGAGGGTAGTGGTGCGCGCGGCGCGGCTGGCCGCGTCGAGAAGAACCACGGAACGCAGATGCTTGGCGTCGGGCTTGGGCATGCCGGCGAAGGGCTCGGAGAGCCAAGAGGTGGACATCGCGCGGTAAGCGACGAAGAAGTCGCCCGCAACGGCGTCGTTGGCGACGTCGCAGGAGGCGAGGCGGAGGCCGGCGGCGGCGGCGGCGGTCGCGATCGCCGAGACAGAGCACGGCGGCTTGAGCGGGGGCCTCGACTTGAGGTTAAGGATGAAAGAATCGTCGTCGCCGAGCAAAAGGCCGCGGTCGAGGAGAGCCCCTTTGACCGCCCCGACCCAGGAGGAGGCGAGGTCGTCGTCCCGGGTGCCCTCGTAGGCCTCGGGGGCGAGGTCGAAGGCGAAGGCGCCGCCCGGTCGCAAGAGCGCCGCGGCCGTCTCGAACATGTCGTGGTAGTTGAGGCACTCCATCGCCGAAGAACACGTGAGGAGGTCGACGCTCGCCTGGAGGCGCGCGGGGAGGCGGTCGTGACAGCGTTCTGCGGGGATCTGCCAGACGGTCGCGTGCACGCCGCGAGATCTGCAGAGGGCTCCCGCGCGCGCGCGCGCGAGCGCCGCCATCGAGTGGGACGGCTCGACGAGCTCGGCTCGAAGCAATTCCGCCCCCAAGAGGTCGGCGAGGGCCCAGGCGCACTGGCCCGAGCCCGCCGCGAGGTCGACGGCCGTGAGGGCAACGGTGGTGGCGTCATCGTCGGACGCCACGATCGTGGCGTGCTCGAACCTGTTTTCGGGCGACGGAGCGACCGGGACGACGACCGAGTCGTCGAAGAGACGCAGGGAGTCGTAGTTGAAGGCCCAATGGAGGGCCGCGCGGGCGACGCGTTTCGCGAGGCGCCGAAGCACGGGTTGGGCCGCGCAGAGCGCGTCGTACGCGTTGGCTCGACGATCCCACCACCGCACCCAGGGCGCGTCGCCCTCGGCTCGAGCGCGCTCGGCCCGCGCGGCCGCCGCGCGCGAGGCGGCGATGTTCTCGAACCCGTCGGCCCCGGCGAAGCTCGTCGCGTCGCTCCCGCAGTCCGAGGGCGCGACAGACCCGTCCACAGACAGCGCCGCGTCGACCGCGTCGTCCAGAGCCGTCTCCGAACTCGCGCTCTCGTCGGCCGCGTCGCGCGCGAACGACGTCAGCTTCCGCGCGATCACGGGCGGCGTGTCGCGGCGCGAGGACTTGGGGGTCAGCCGCTTCGGCGGACTCTTGTTGTTGTTGCGCGCGGAACCCGGCGAATCGACGGTCGCGTGCGGCGGCCGCGGTCGCTCGAGTATGGAATCGTCGCGCGTCCGCGCCAGCGCCGCTCGCCACGCCAACGGCGGCAGCGTCGGGCCCTCCTCGTCCTCGCACTCCCCCGTGTCGAACCGGGTTTCCACCAACGACTCGAGAAAGAACGTGGGGGGACTTAGCGCGCCGACCAGCTCGGCCACCGTCAACGAAGACCCCGCGCCGTCCGCTCTGTATTCGTTCGCGTTTCCAGCGACCGTCACGTACGTCGCCCCGGGTGCTAGCAAAGAGGCCACCGCCACGCCCGCGAGATCGGGGTCCACGGCCCACAGCATCTGGAACCCCTGGCAGTCGAACCCCGCCTCGAACGGACGCGCCTCGATGCCCGCCATCCCGCACACATCGGCCAGCCCGACCTCCAGCGCGTCGCACCGCACGAACAGGCACTTCTCCCCGACCCCCGCCGCGGCAGCCCGCGCCCTCGCCGCCTCCACGGCCACTTCAGAGATCTCCAGCCCCACCACCAGCGCCGCGCCGCCCTCTCGGGCGAGATACACCGCCGACGCCCCAGTCCCGCAGCACAGCTCCACACACCGCAGACCCCTCACCGACCGACTCCGAGTCCACGCGACCACCTGCGACGCGGGCCGCTGCGTCTCCCATGGCGTTTCGGCCTTCGCGTACATTTCGTTCCATTTCTCGCCCCGTCGCGAAACCCCATCATCCTTTGATGATGATGATGATGATCTCATACTCTAGCCACCCATCACATTAATTACTTACCCTTTCTTTCTTTTTCTTCCTTTTCCTTCCTAATTAATTGGTCGAACTCTTTACTCATTCATTGACTTTACTTTACTTTACTTCGGTGCTGGTCGTCGTCGTCGGAATGCGTTGTTAGCGTCAGATCAGAGAAGATCAGATCTAGATCTAGATCTAGATCAGCCTGGACCAATCCTAACCTCTCTTCTTTTGGGGGTTTTCTCTCCGTCCCCTCCATCCTTCCCCTTCCTTCCGCTTTTCACAACTGAATTATTCCTCAGAAATTGAGTCCCGTCCGGTTCTTCTTCTCACTTGGAGTGTTCCCCCCTTTGCGCGCCGTAAGATGCAGAGTCCTATCGTGTAGATGACCGTAGCTACGTGTCTCTCTGCCAGTGTGAAAGCTGGAGAGATTTGACCCTCTCCGGGTATGTGGTAGAGACCGCGTGAAGTCTTCTTCGGTGTGACTAGACCATCCCGCATGTCACGTGCTACTACGCAAGTAGGGTTTACGCTCCTCACTTCCCAGGGACAATACATCCCGGAGAAGCTTTCACGCTGACAACGAGGAACAGGGCTACTACTATTTAAACAATAGACTCTGTACCTTACGGCACGCAAGGGCGGATTTCTCCTGAGGTCAGGTGGTGGACCAGACTATCTCATTTGCCTTGGTGATTGAAAGCGGAAGGGAGGAAGGGCAAGGATGAGGGAAAGCCGTGTTTTACTCGGAGAGAAAACCCTCAAAAGAAAAAAGTGCTGGGGCACCAGAGAGTCATATTCGATATTGCAGAGTATGCCCTAAGGCAGTGGTATATACTCACTGAAGAACCATCCCGTCTTACCGTGTGAGTCTGGCAGGTTAAGTTCAGAGAACAGGTGAGTTCCCCTAGCCTCAGCACACGACAGACGATACATAGGACAACATCTAGTTGACATGTCATCCTACATACCTACGGGACGCGCTAGACCATGATGATGAGCGTGAGCACAAATCAGAGGACTATTTGATTGTGTAAAAGGGAAGAAGAAAGGGTAAGGAGAGATCGCGTTCTCGACGGACGGAATAAGGATAGGAGTCAGCAGATTTTTCTGACCCCCTCGAGCAGTTGTCTAGAATGCAAGGCAATCTGATGTCTCAAGAGAAAGGTGATGGGACAGAAGAAGCAGTAAATGAACAACAAGAAAAGTGTGAAACTACAGAGGCCAAATGAAGAAGCACACCTTCTGTTCGTATTCAGATGTAGGTCATCAGTAAAGGCAAGAGTGTCGGAATTTGGGTTTGGTCAAAGAGGTGACACTTTGGATGCTTTTTGGCAAGAGCTTGTGAAACTTTAAAAGAACAGAGTGAGGGAGGAGCTTTGGATTGCAGGGATATTGCTTGGTTCTCTTCTATCTCGCAAATGGCGGAAACATCACCACTCACAGGAGGTGAGTCGTGCAATGAACTTACACTTTTGGCGGAGCAGTGTTGGGGAACTAGTCGATGTGTGAGCGCGAGGAATCGGTCCAAGATTTGCGGGGTGAAATCACTCGGCATTCATTCGTCTAAGTCATCTTCAACAAAATGTGGCAAAATAAACGGGTCATGGTGTAACTCAGCATCTTGTTGAAGAGACGGATGCTGTGTGGTTTGATTTAGCTCGTTGCGGAGCTGAATAAGAGTATCATCGGCAACACTGTGCATAAGATCATACTGATCATTTAATACCAGAGTGAGTCGGTTAAGGACTTCACAAATTTTTAACAACGTCACGAGGAGAGTGTTTGCATTGGAAGTAGGAGGAAATAGGAAGTGTTCCAGGGTATTGACGGGAGTGAAGGCTTTTGCCAAATCGGAGAATAAGAGAAAATTATCGGAAGTCAGACCTTGTATTTTCTTTCTTTGTTGATCGACTAACAATTGAAGACTGTCAACCGGTTGAGTGAGATGCTCCACATTTGTAGATAGAGCCTCAAAGTCCTGGTTATATACGGTAACAGCAGTGGTCTGTAAAGGAGAGTTTGCGGTCAATGATAAGACCTTAGACGGGTAGTTTAACGACGTTTCGGTCGAAGCTGTAAGTTCAGCGTGTAGTTGAGGATACTTCGAAGCTAGCAGCTTCGCAAAATCTCTCCGCTCGGCATCTGTGAAGGCAGAAGACTGAATACTGAATATCCTCAAAGACGGACGGTGGCTTGGCTTCATTAGACGCCAAGTTATAATCCGCAATATGACAGATGAGAGATAGCGACAGTATTTCCATTGTGGTCGCAAAGGCATTTGTCCTAATTATAGAATACCGTTTTGTATGACCGCGTGCAACGGTAACCAAGAAGGAAAAGTGCTCCAGCTGCAGTCTGGTTACCCTTTTCAAACTTAGGGCATAAGGAACCTGGGATGAATCTGTGGTGCCTGCACAAGGGAGGACAATGAGAGCGGGTATCCTGATCAGATATATCTTGTAGGAGAGCATGAAGCTCAGGGGAAAGGAAATAGATAGACCCTGAGTATCGTGGCTTGGAGATGACCAGCTGGAGACGATTCACAAGGGAAAGACGTAGTAGTAGCATTGCGAGCGAAAACTTGAAAACTACACTTGTAATGGTCGGCGTTAAGACACGCATAGCAAAGAGAGAATGTGATGGAGGAGATAGGGATGATCGCGTTAGCTAGGTGGGAAGGACAGGATAAATGTTCTACTACTGCCTTTGGGGGTTCTGATACCATCTTTTTTTTGTACGTTGCAAAATCAATAAACTTTGGTACTCCATTGTTTTCGAGGCACCGCAAACAATGAAATGTAACCATTTGAGAATCTTTCTTGCTGCCACGTGCACAGATGGTAGCCTTAATAGCAGGAGCAGGTGACAAGGTGACCACCACAGGAGCACGGATAGAAAGGAAGGCAGATAGCTCCATGAAAGAAAGAGGGTTGTTCGACGCATAAATAGCGACTAAGGCTGACGGTAGTTCCATACGCGCGAAAGCGGCGAGGAAGTTAGTGAATGGTGTTCTGTAAACTTCCTCGACCTGTAAGCCTCTTTCATAATTGCTGAAATTGAAAGTAAGAGCGTCGGCGAGTGTTAGAGGGGTTCAGAGTTCGCTCGCATCGATGAAGCAGAGCGAGACAACAGCTGGGTAATGTCGTCTCGATTAGGCTTCCTGCGGTTTGAGTCTGGGGGTGTAGTTAACGACTCAACAGGAGCAAGAGAGCGAGGGGGCTCGCGATGTGCAGGCGATACTCCGTTAGGAAGAGACGGACGCGATGCCGAGTGGCATTGGCGACGTACAAGTAGATGTAGTGGTAAAAATAAAGGGCAAGTTTAACGACGCTCCAGTCACCAGGGTTTAGGAGAAAACTCAAAGGTTAGCGAACGTGCGCTGACCAAAGCAGCTTAGATTGGCGGGGGTGAGAGCGTCGAGCTGAAATGAGAGTGGGGTGAGTGGGTGTAGGGGGAACGGCAAGGCGTTAGCCTAATCGTCCGGGCGCCTCCAGGGTTAGCAGTTCGGTTTCTCCTTGGGTCGAGTCAGAGTGGACATGGTGCATACCTAGGAGAGAACGAAACGTAGCAAAGTCGGCTGCAAGAGGTTTGGTAAGGCCACCAGCCAGATTTAACTTGCCAGGGACGTGATGAACGCGGATCTTTTGCAATGCGACATATTCCCTGATCTTGAACCAGCGAGTAGGCAGAGCTTTGCTACGGGAAGAACTGTCAGGATTGTTAGAAGTGTGTACGGCCGCAGCATTGTCCGACAGGAGTGGTAGGCTTCTGATAAATCGCAAATCCTCAGCGATAGGGTTGTTGTCTGCATCGAAATCGGTTGGAGGATTCTTATCTGCATGCGTGCTAAAAAAGAATGTGGGATTAACCACAAAGGAAAGCTCGAGCAGTAGCTAGCGGAGCCAGACTGCTTCATCAGCGCAGATGCTCAGAGCAATGAGCCATGCTTCATGTGTAGAGCATGAAACGATGGGCTGTAGTTTGCTTTTCCAGCAAATAAGGCAGTTGAAGAGGTAGAAGACAAAACCTGCGGTTGATTTCCTGTCTTCTTGAGCAAGGGATGTGGCGTTGTCAGCATCAACCATGGCGACAAGAGGGTCAAATTTGCCAACGGCTATGTCTCTTTCTTGGTAATCAAATATGTAGATAGGTCAACTCGGCTATCGGAAATGATGCGTATATGGTTCTCGATTGCATTGCCCCTAGGATGGAACCAAAGACGAAGGGCTCTATTCTCCGGCTTGCTAAGATACCGTAGAAGATGTTGGAGCATCTGAACGTGCACGTAAGTAGGAGAGTGCATACCTCTAGAGCATCGTCCCAGGGCTTGCGAGAAACCCGGTCGGCAGGCTACTTGCATGAAAACAATTTTGCCAAGTAGAGTAGCGAAGTGATCATGGGTGTAGACTTCCACGTCGTTAGAGGGAGAACCGTCTTTGTAGACAAGAGTAGAGGACATGGGGTATTTCGGTGGAGTTAGCGTTTTCAGTGCGGGATTATCGCCGAACAAAGCATCAAGCTCGGCTTGAACGTCCAGTGATATAGAGCCATCGGCCGTTCTGAAGACACTCATTCCAAGGAGTGTGTGAACAGGCTCGAACTGTTCGACGGAGAATTGTTTGCGCAGAGCTTCCTGGAGTTCTGTGCGAAGTGTATACACGGTGCAAGTGTATCATCCAGCGTTGCACATTCACTAAGCAATCACTTGCTCACTTCACTAATTCACTTCACTTCACTTTGATTTTGTCAACTTCGTACTCACTTCACCGAGGCCTGAAATCTGACGGTCCGACGCTTGCCCTGTACCTCGTGAGCGAAGTGGTGGAGCCGCAGTACTTAGAGGCGGAGGATGATGTCGACGAGGCTCAAGGGTTCGATTGGTACTACAGCGCCCATAAGCTTCTGAGCGCTGCTTGAGCGCGGGAAATCTCATACTGACTAGAGATATAAAATTTGATTTAGGGTTAGTGCCCCCCCCTCCTATCACAGTCACACCCAATCACCAATAAAATCGCTGTGTCGAACACCGCGCCGCTCTTTGCGTCGTTAGAGACAGGTATCGGTTGGCAGATTTGACCCTCTCCTCCGGGCCACGGGAGACTGCGTGCAGTCTTAGGCGTGTACAGACCATTCCGCTTGCCACGCTATCACAAGGCAGGGCTTGTCCTAATTTAAGGACGCATTAGGTCCCATAGAGCGTTTACATCTGACAACGGGGGAACGCAAGTCCTAATTAAACAGAAAACCCTGTACCCGACGGTACGCACCTGGGCGCCCACTCCATCTTGAAAAGAGCCACTGGGTTCTTCATAGTCATGAAGTAAAAAGGCGGAAGGGTAAGGAAAAGGGAAGAAAGAGGGAAAGCCATTACGAGAGAAAACCTCGTAGAGATGAAAATGTTCCAGTGTCGCACATAATAGTAGCTCTGGACCCCTCAACGTGGGCCAGTTTGTGCATTTCGACGTTCTGAGGCCAAATTCAGTAACATGCGCGAAAACGTGGACAATGGAACAAACAACAACAGAACTATTGAAACAAATTATGGATGTCGAGCGTTAATGTTACGCAAAGAAGCTGTATCAGTATCCACATCGATTATGGTCAATTCATCATTCGCTATTATCATCCAGTTCTTTAACTCTGGAGAAGATGAAATATGAACATCAGATGGTGGGTCGTTAGTAGTGTTAGTATTGTACGTAGTCCAATGTTCAAGGTAATCAGGGTGATAAATGACAAAGAAGAAAGTGCCAGACAGAGTCGGGTGTACGCCGTAGATCCAATAGGAATCACGATCATTTATCAAGACACGCGTTGCAAGAACATGAGCTGCTGCGTTTCCATTTTAAAACTTGTTGAGCCTCATTATTTTATCTATATTGCCCAAATGCTATTACATGTGACCTGAAATGTTGATGTAATACCAGAGAGGACTGGATCGCGATGTCCTTATTACTCCGAAGACTTGACAATGTTGTCTAATAGAGACCGCTGTTGATGTTCCATCACTTGGCGTTTAAATTTTCGTAAGTCTCTTGCATCTGTGTGGAAGGCCATGCAAAGCGATAGTTCGATCTCGCGCCATCAATTGCTGTTCGTATTGAGACGCCAGGATAAAGACCGAACCTCTTCTTTGATTGATGTTAATTCAGCCCGCGGTCAGTTGTAGCTTTATCTAGCGTGGGTTCAGCGGGTGGATTGTCGATCGGCGCTGGTGGCATCTTCATGCAGCTATCATCTGAAAAGACATCATCAATATGTCCTAAAGAGCGCCGCCAACCTGGATTATTACTTAAAGGCAGCTTGCTGTACGCGGTGTGATGTTGACGAAAATAAGCATTGGCGGAACGCTCTGAGGAGCATTGTTAAATTGGTGGGAACATCATCAACGGCAGCCTCGACAAGCACATAAAGCAGCTCATCCGGGTTGGTTACTACGCTGTACTTTATCTTCAACAGCAATGTAACAGACCAAGCTGCTACAAGAATCTCAAAGATTTACACTCGAGATAAAGGGCAGCCGAAGTAAAGCATGCTGCGTCAGGTCGTCAAGTTACATGATTTTGTAGGCCATCAACTTTAGCGGATGTCGTAGTTCTGTACGATTGCCTTCGGAGCTGCTTATCACAGCAATGGACTTTCCAAGGCGGAGGATTATGGCTCTGGTGTGGGCAGCTGGATCGTTAAAGCCAAAGTTGGAAGGGCTGTTGACTGTTGCGTAACCAAGCTTATCCCATGATGTGACCGATCGCACAGCGCACAAATCAACAAGAAGCGCTGGCGCGGCGTCGCAGCAGTGTGGATGATGTTGCTCAGGACGCGAATGATCCTCAAAATTTGGCGAATCCTGTCAGTTTGGTGCCCATCTTCATTACGCAATGATGAGCACTCACTGGTGTGCCTGGCGCTATCCGCTTTATTGCGCACTTTACAAACGTTCACACGCATTACAACTCTTTAATGGTGGGAGCTTATGAAAACGGATACCCTCAGAGGAGATATAGGGGCGTTTTGATACGCCAGTCTTGACAACACGTTTATACATTACATTGCTACGTTGTCTGTCCTGTCTGTTGTGTGCTCAAAGCCGCTGCTGCCGAAGACGTAAGCCAGCACTGGGGGTCCTTGTGTTGTGGAATAAGAAAGTTGGGTGGTGATAAGCCAGTAACGTTCCCGGCCATCATCGCTACCGTCAAATTTACAATGTCGAGTAGGAAATAACTCAGACTTTGCAGCTTTGATTTATACTGTTGTTGGGCAGCCGCTTTGCGCGCCCTGGGCGTCACGGGCTTGATTGATGTCCTTGCGCCACCGACAAACAGGTTTTATGTTTCCGATTAGGGTCCATCGGTGCGCTTGGAGTCGTAGCATTAAAAGGTGAAGAACGGACAGTATACCACCACCGCGACCACGGTCATGGTAGAGTGGCGTCGGCTCGCAACTTTGTTTTTAGTGGCATTCATCATGAGAGGAATTCCACATCACATTTATGTAGCATTTCACATTTTTAGCAAGCTAGTATCCTGCGACGCAAAGGCTACGGTCATTTCGGACATACTGAGGGTAATGATTGAACCGTCTTGTTGAGCTATGGTTGTTGTAAGCCGAGTAACGCGGGAAACTGCTAAAGAGTGGAGCTCCAAAAGGGCTTGGTAATCCATCGGCAATATTACGGTACCAAACATCATGTAGGCGGGATTCGTTTTGCTGTACGTAAGTCACATACGGAACCAGCGTGTGCTGATAGCTTTTTAGCCGGTCGCGCTGTCGGGGTTATTTGATGATGAATAGCAGAGGCCGAATCTCCACATAAGGACTTCGCGTATGAATGCACGTCCGATGGGGAGGGATTGTCTTGAGCATCATAAACTAGCATGATCTTTCCTGGAGGTTGGCGGTGATGTGCGGAGGTTTACCAATGCCATTTCCGTTAGCATCTGCGTAACCAAACCACATCCGGCACACATATTGAGGGCGATAAGTTCACTCTCCGCGTAGAAGTAGCTGCTATAGCTGTAGCTTAGACTTCCAAGACGAGAGAACCAAAAAAAAGATCCATGGCGTGTTCTGTTGTAGAATTTGCGGTCTTGTTCATAAAGAAGGTGCATTATCGGCACGAACGAACCGACCGGATCAAAATTACCTGAACTTGTTCTTTAGTGTAGTCCAACATAGGCCATGTCAGTACGATTACCAATAAGAGTCGAGATGATCCATTAGAGCGGAAGGACCAGACTAAACCAGAGGCGAAGATTGCGATTTTCGCTTACGCAAGCGGAGCGTTCCTATTATACTGAACATGCAGAAATGCTGGACGCATTCCTCGAGAGCAACCAGACTGCGGCTTTGGATAAATCGACAATGCTAATTGGACAAAAGCTTGCCACAAGTAAAGGTAAAGCTGTAGCCACAAATGTCTTGTCCATATCGAATATTAAGCCACCAGTTTTACTGGCTGATGGTGACATCGGTGCAAGTGGACGTACCGCATTAAGCTCTGTACTCTTTCCAACGCGTCCAGTTTCAGCCTGACAACCAGTGATATATATCATCTGTTGGGCGCACGCGTCGCGCCTGCATGGTATGGACTTCCTCGAAAGGTGTCGACTGAGCGTCCTTTTTCACTTGCTGGAACTCACGATGCGAAGTTTCCAAGCGCTACTACGACGTCGTTCGTTACGCAAATTAAACAGTGTCAGTTTGAAATTTTGCGTAAACGTGTCTGTTCGTTCGATAGTTTAATGACCAGCGTTGTTTGTGTTTGATCTCGCCACGCGGCTCTGACGCCATCCATAGGAGCGTTAATTTGTGCTACTTTGGGAGACGGCGGCCTTGGCTGCTTCCAAGTATCTTCGATCGAGTGGTGTCGCCTTGTGGCAGTTTAACGTTATGCGAATTGATATTGGAGCTGAAACGCTTTTCACAGGGACTTCACGGAGACAAAGTCGTAGATTATACTGCTAGCGCCAAACACGCCTGGGACACGCCAGCACGTGGCCAATGATAGCGACGGTGCCCATAAGAACCTTCGTAGTAACTTCGCGGCGTGCTTTTATGTTTTCGCCACGTACTGACCAGCCGCAGCGTTGGTTTATACCGTAGGACGATACGGGTGTCAATATATTTTTACGCACTATTGGCAGCGCTAAGCCAAAGCAGCTAATCCAAATGTCAAAATTGAGATGGCAGCACGCTTTATGGGATCTACGCCCGAGCACCTTAGCAGTTCTATCCATATTCATCAATTTTTATCTTTGGCTTGAATCTCGCGTCTGTCCAACCAACTGTGTTGGGATTCCAGTCGTCGCTCCATCCTTCAGCACAAGAAGCTACGCTTATCGGGCAGATGAGCGTGATCGGGATCTCGATGAGCGTCCACCAGAGGAGCATCTGTGGCTTAATGTAATTTATTGCACGGTGATGTCTTCGATGGCGGCAGATGAGGC
>JAQMWT010000030.1:0-113649 GCA_029834535.1 Chrysophaeum taylorii | reverse complement strand
TGCGGATGGTTTGATCAAACGATCGGATGCAACGACCCCCCCCGGTACCACTCACCGGCGTGATCCTCTGACTGTACATGAAACACGGCGTCTTCTTCTTTTTGCTTTTGATTCTTCAGGGCGGAGAGTCGATGTGGACCAATTCAATCTAGCGGTGACCGGGGAGGCTTTCCTTGATAATAAACGGCCCTCGCCATTCCGGTCGAAGTGTTGTTCTGAAGGAAAGGGATGTAGAGCAAAACGTGCGATCCTTCCTTGTATTCAACATCAACATGATCAGCATTGTAAGCCAATCGCTGTTTCTTCAAAGCTTATCACGAGCCTCGCGAACGATCTTTGTATAATATTTTAATCGTTCGCGAGTCTCGGCGACTGCATCCAGAGCGAGTCTTCGGCAAAATCGTGTATCAAAATCCATGAGCGTGTAGTCAGTCGGTAGCATCGGCTGACGGTTCAGGCGTACATAAGGGAGAAATCTGTGTGCCTGGAATAAATTGCGGTTATAGCAAAACGCAATATAATGGGCAAAGTCAGGCCAATCCGTGATGTTCCGACCTTGAAGGCAAGCACGGAGGAAGGCCTGATAAATCGGTTGACACGCTCAGCCGGGTTCGACTGGGCATGATAGGAATCGTAGTTTGGTATCGTGTGTTGTAAAGAGATGGAAAACTCGCGCATCAACTTGTTCACGAACTCTTTACCGTTGTCGGTACGAATCATCTGGGGCAAGTGGCCCTTGAGGAGGATGTTAATGACAAAAGACTCGAGGACAGACTCCGCAGTCTTATCATTCAAAACATCCAGAATCAAGAAATGCGAGAAACGGATCAAAAAATACTAGAAGATACGTCTCGGGACCAGCGCTGGGCAAGGGTCCAAATAAATCCATGCAAAGAACAGCACCATCACCATCGTAGACGGGCTGCGCAAGAGTCCAGCTCGTTTCGGCTCAGGCGTTACGAGCTTTCTGACAAACTAGCATTCAGCAATGAAGACAACTTCGTTCGACATGTGGGGCCACCAAAATCGTTCTTGGATAGCCTGGACGGTACTGTGACGTCCATATGACCACCGTTAACCGGAGTGTCATGATAGAGTCGAATAATGCGTTTGCGCAACGTAGCAGGTGCAACAATCATCGGTGCAAATCAGCAGAAATGCGGTAAAGAACATCTTTAACGACTTCGAATCGTTCGTTCGCTCGGGAAACGTCGTGGCGTCTGACCTTGGGCATTCGGTAGCGAATATCCTCGCACGTAGCATCAGATTCTTGCTCACGTGCGATCTCCGCGAGCGTCATATTATCGGGTATCTTATCGATATAATCTTTGTAAGCGGCTGCGTCCTTGAAGATCTGTGGCTCATCACGCGCACGGTTCTTCCGACGTTGTCTCGTAGCGTGAGACGTAGCCAATTTCATCGGATCTTTTTTCCGGGTCTTTCGGGTCGTCTCGTCTTCCGGCAGTTCGGTCGCTTAAACGACATTATGAAGTGGCAGCCAGAGACGGAACTCCTCGGTCATCAACAGGTCGGGGAAGCTCTTGGAACACTAAATACGCGTGGTTCAAAGGTTCTCCAAACTCGTCAGTCTCGATGACATGATCTATCGGGTTGCGGGAGAGACAGTCAGGGATACTCATTCCCGGTGACTTTCCCGGCTTGTAACCAAGTTCAGGGTCAAAATTGGCGAGGCGCATCGCCCAACGAGCAAGCTGCCCAGACGAGTGCGTCGCCTTACGTAAAAACGTCAAATTTCGGTGATCGGTCTCCAAAACAGTCCGGTGCCCTTCGATGTAGGCTCGAAAGTGCTCTAGAGAAAGTATAACTGCCAGCAGCTCTAGCCGACGGGGCTCATAATTTCGCATCTCCTTCGGCACAGCTCGGCTCCAGTATTCAATTACTCGTTCTTCTCGAGTCACTCTTCCGGCATCGTCCTTGACTTCGACAATCTGGAAGAGATATGCTCCAAGTCCATCCTTGGAAGCATCGGATCGGATCTGAAAAGGCAGATCATAATCGGCGTGGTAGACTCCACGGGAATCAACCAAAGCTTCAATAATCGTATCCCAAGCTTTCTGACACTCGGGCGTCCACTCGAACTTTACACCTTCGAGGCATAATCGTCTCAACGGTTCCACAATCTTCGAGTAGCCCTTCACATATCGCCGGCAGTAATTACTCATGCCGATGAAAGAGCGTATCTGGGTCTTCGGGGAAGTATTCGGTAAAGTACCTGGAATCGGCATCTTCTGCAGTGCTTCCAGCGTCTTTGGATTCGGCTTCAAGCCTTCTGGGGTAGAAATGTGTCCCAGAAATTCTATATCATCCTTGAGAAGGTGGAACTTCGCGGTTCGACCGCTGTACCCTCTCTGTGCCAAATGACACATCACTTCGATCAAAACTTGTAAATGTCGATGAAGATCGTCGGATCCCATCATAATATCGTCAACAAACGCAACCAAGTCTTGATACATCCATTTCGAAAGGTCGCTCGCCATTTGCTTGCAGAAAAGAGCTCCGGCTGTCTTCACACCTAGAGGTAATCGCAAGAAACTGTGAGCGCCAAGTGGGCTAACCATCGTGACAGCGTCCTGCGCTGCCGGATCCAGACGAAGGTTGTGGTATCCCCATCTAATATCAATGCATGTCCGCCATCGTCTCATCGCGAGAAAGGCTAAAGCATCATCTTGTCGAATGTTTGGCCAACTGTCATTGACCAATTGATCGTTGAGCTGACGTAAGTCAACTGCAGCACGGAACGCGTTTGACGTTCCAATCTCAGCTCCTTTCTTCGGAAGCATCAACACAGGAAAGCCCCAAGGTGAGTTGGCCGGACGAATGACTCCATCCCGGCACCACTCGCTGATCTGCTTGCGGAGACAATCGAGCTTCGCAGGCGTCAATCGGTAGGGCGTCATCTTAATCGGTCGCGGATTCGCGTCTTTGAATCGTAGAGACACAGGAGGCGAGTCCACAGGTCTCATAATCGGGTCGAAAAAGGCCCAAGAATATTGCACACAGTGACGGAGCATCAGTTTCGCCTCGTCATCTAAGTGCGGATTGTCAGGAATTCCCAGCTCCTGCACAACCTTGTCAACTTCTTCCTTCGTAGGAATTTTAACTTTCATTGCTTCGTTGTCCTTGACATGCTCAGGAGTCTGCGGCAGTGGTGCACCCTCGGCATCGCGCGGCGCATCTTTCCATGGCACATCGAACTTTTTCTCGTATTTTAGTTTCACTTCCGGGTGGCTTTTGTTGATCCTCTCGCCTTTGACACGAACACTCGGCTCGCTCTTAATCTTCGGTTCCCGATCTCGCTCAGGATCTGGCGGAACGTCTAAATTTGGTTGTCGGGGGGGCCCAGCAGAAGAAGCATGAGACGTCCCCGGCTCATCTGTTGCAGGCGGAATCAACGGTACCTCTGGAGGTTTCCATTTGGTGTGATCTTGAAGATCATCAGTCGACACCCATTGTATGACACGTGTGCGCGTGTTTAACAGCGGAACTTGTACGTGACGAAGGGTGGTTTCATCAATTTGTAAATAATAATCAAACGGTCGGTCTGCAGGACTCAACGCTGACGGCAAAGCTTCGCCGCTCAGGTGAAATTCCTTGGTCACAGAGTTGTGCAGATCGAGCATTAATAAGGCCATCGTGTCAGGTGGCACGACGGACGCCAAGTGTTTCAACGAGGTCGTCCTGGAGAAGCCGGCCCACTCAAAATCAGGGGGCATCGTCAGCAACTCCGAAGTCATTTCCAGATTCAGAGATCTGTAATCGGAACGGTGCGGTCCTACGCGAAGCGGGACACGCGTAACAGTATAAGCTGCGTCTGTCGCGGCTCGTGATGATCCTAAATTGTTCATCTGAAGTAAAAGTCGTTCGTCGGCGTAACCAAGTGCTGCGGCGAACTTCTGTTGCATATTCTTGCAAGTCTTTGGAACTGCGCGCAAATGGAGCGGATGGCTGGAAACCAACAATCGCACGCGACAGCTCATCAAACTGGGAGTTATGTCGTAAAAATTGACGACGTATACGTACGGGTGCAAACGTGCAACGTAAGAAATAATCGAAGCCTCCTGCTCTATCAACCACATGAAGAAACCAGCCATCTTGCATAATTTCATCGTCCAGTGGGTAGCGGTGACTCCCTTCCCAACATCTCTGGAAGTCAAGTTGCACAGAGCGGAGTGTACGCAGGGTGGCGACGCGACACACATCGACGACGACCATTCCGCGTAGGGTAAATAAGATTCGATCAACCGTAAGGTTGTAACATAGCGACCACACAATGTGTGCTGCACCACAGGAATATTCGGAAAGTTCTTGTGGTGGATCTGGTTGGCGGTGTCCGACGCATCGAGTGCTAGCACGACTCGAAACGACGTCCCACACGTTTCGTTGGCTCGTTGGAGACCTAAAGTACTGCCTCCGGCTCCACTGAACAGCATCACCACCTTGCGATAAGTGATTGGAAGCCATTGAACCTTTTCATATCGGCGGCGGATCTCCGCTTCGGTGATCTCGCGGCATTTCTTTTCATCTTTTCTGACCTTCGAGCGAAATCGTCGCTGCCTTCAGGTCGTTTGAGGGTGGACTTGTCCGTCATAGCGGTCATAGCGTCCTTCTGCACCGTGCTCAGCAGCATCGGCGGGGGAGATTCGTCGCATCGCGTCAAATGACTAGCGACAGAAACGGTGAAAGAAAGGTTCCCCTTGTCGTATCCTTCTTCACATTCTTTCGTAAGTTCGTTGATCGTAGAGACGTTCAACTCATCTTCGTACCTAACGATATCACCAATCGCAAGGGCTTCGCCTTGAGTGACGATCGTCGGCACTTCTTCCGTGGCAGTAATTGCCACCCGAGCAGCGGACCGGTCGCGCTCTTCGCCAGAAGAACACATTCCTTCGACAACTCCCAACTGCTCGTTCTCAGCAAACGTAGCGACGAAAACCTGTCCTTTTTCCATAGGCTTCGACAAAATAACCGGTAGATTGTACGTTCGACCGGGCTCGATTTGAATCGTGCGCGCGGCATAAGCGATTACTTCGCGCGCGTCTTCTCCCGGAGCTGGGGAGAATTTGGTCGTAGCATGTCCCCGCGTAGCCATGGCTACCTTACGTTCCGGCGGCGGGCTTCGGAGATCTTTAATCGTGCTCAAACGAGCATAAACTCGAGTCTTGACCAGGTCGAGACTCTGCCGAAAGGCATCGTGTTGATGATTGTAAATCGGTACGGTTATCGGATTTCGATCGTAAATAGACCGAAAGGTCACGATTGGTGCATCGACTCGTTCATCCTTAACTTTAATCTTCTTGCGCCCGTAGACGACTTGGGTTCGACAAAAACAGATCCGATCATGGGGAAAATCCACAATGGCTCCTAAAACTCGTATATCGCGCCCTCCCAACAGGAACAGATAATTCGTATCTGCTACAATAGCAACAATGGGAGCGGCAAAGTCATCGGCGAAAGCGACCCGAAGGGCGATCCAACGATGGATCGTCGTCGTATTCAATCCTGATCCGTACAGCTTGCGCTTAATCGGAAGTTCGCCTTCATCGAAAATCAACTGATCTCTGGTCAACTTTTTGACCATTTCTCGGCAAATATAAGAAACATCTGCCATTCCATCGACACCAATGGTCGTCGAGAATTTCGGTCCGTCACGATTCCTGTAGATGTGACAGGCTATAAACGTTAAAGTACCCGTATCTAAACAACTGAGGGTAATCAAATCATCTTCGATCGTCTTGCCATCTCGCGGCGTCAACGAAGTGTGAGCACATCGGGCTCTGAATCGCTCGTCTCCGGGGTTGGGCATCGATACCGCGGCTTGAGCTCTAGGATTATCTGTTGTTGGTGTCTTCGCCATAACGGTCGCGGCAGCCTCTTTATCTGGCGGCTTTCGCTCTTCCTCCAAGACAATCTCAGAGGGAATCTGTGCTGGTAGGGGATCCTGGTCTTCGTAGTTCACGGAAGCAAAGGACCCCTCCCATAAATCATTCATTTCGTCTTTCCAGAATGCATCTGTAAATTCATTCGTCGCCTGCTGATCCTCATCAGCATCGGCGATCGGTTCCATGTCAGCTGCGGCTTTGAGTCTGCAGCTGCGCGGTTGTTCTGGTGGCTTCTTCAGCAAGAAATTCCGAGCTTTCGTCCACCAATCCTGCAGGTTCCACGTCTGCTCGTCTTCGTCACACTTGAGAACGCTGCTAATCTTCTTCATAAATCTATCCTTTTCTTCCGGCGGCGTATCCGTGTCTCGATCCGTAGTAATCGAAACCGTTTCGGGGGGGTCCGCAGGAAAAGATGGCGTCGTCCCCGACGTCAACTCTATCGTAAAATCGTCGTCTGCCATACTCGCGCTTGTCATAGTCTCATCCGACGAATGCGCGCCCGAGCAGTGATAGCTCGGGCGCTTGTCATAGTCTCATCCGACGAATGCGCGCCCGAGCTATCACTGCAGAAATTCGTGTCTGGCTCACAGCCAGTTCGGTCGCCAACGGTCGTCTCTGGAGGGTCCAAAGATAAGCCGATGGCATCGAGGGCTTCCTCATCAAAAATAAACGGTGGGTCGTCCATGGACGACTCGTCAAATAACGTTAACGCAGACACTGGTTCACAGAGTGTAGCTTCTTCATCTTCCGAATCTGAATCGCCTTCCCAGTATCGTGTAGCTTCAAGTTCCTCGCTCGAATCTTCGAGCTCATCGCTCGACATCTGCTCATAAATCTGTGCCAAAGACCGACGATTGGTCAGCACGTCGTTGGGTGGCTCGTCCATCGGTGGGCGAGCAAGATCTTCGAATGCGGCCGCGGCAAGGGCGTCGGCTGCGTCGTCGGTGCGGGTGTACGTGTTCGGGTACACCGTCACTCCTAATGGTAACTGTTGACCGCAAGGGGTCGTAAATGCGAGCGTTGCGCTCGAAAAACTCGAATTATATTGGTGTCGGCCTCCGTCGTATTCGTCGTCGCGCGATCGTCGTCGTCTGTGCCGGCGCGAACTTCGACTGGGGCTCTTGTTATCTTTGTCTCTCTCTGGCGTCAGTTCGGCAGGTCCTAGTACCTCTGGATCGTCCCTGTAGGCGACTGGTGCTCCCAAGTCTATCCGAACTGGCTCAATCGTCTCGTCTATCCAAACATCGACGCCTTCGTCGTCTTTTTGCCAAACCTCCGACCAAACGTAAATTAAATCTCGGTTGGCCAATAATCCGTGCCTCGGGGTCGGAATTGTACTTCTTTCCGCTCTGGCGGTTTCTTCTTCAGGAAACATTGAGCTCGTATCCTTATCGTCGGTACGCTCATCTTCCTATTATCCATGCTGATCGTCCCATCCAAATTCGGTTCCGGGCGGCAGCTATACTCATCCCTCATAGTATGTTCGGGATCTTTCTTTATCACGTAGCCATCATCATATGCAGGCTGAAAATCTTTGAACTCTTCGTTCGTGAGTAATACGCCAGGGCTTTCACTGAGCTCCAAAGGCAGTTCATGCGTTATAAGATTCTTCATCTCTTCCGCTTTCGTATTCATTTTCTCGGCCGTTTCACTCGGCCTCTCATCCACTCCATCGCTTCGAATATCGGCAATCGCCTCGTCACTAAAAATGTCGGCACACGAATTGTCTGCCATCGTCAAAGGGAATAAAACATCTGCAAAAACGTCTGCAGTCGGTTCGTCGGGGGGCCCTGCAAAAGAAGAAGGCGTCGTCCCCGACGTCATATCTGTCAAAAACTGGCCACCAAAGGGCACGTGACGTTCGATGGGTGTGTACTCAGGTGCGCGCTTATCATTCGAGGTAATCCTCTGCGACGCATCGTCGATCGATCGTGGAGGCGACGTGCCATCCACTTGAATGTTCGGAGGTAAACTCATAGCATCGAGCGTAGCAGCAGCGGGTCCTTTACTTTGGGCGTCATCGGCTGCACGGGGCTCGTAAATCGGATTCACACATAACTCCGGCGCGTCGTCAAGACCGAGGGTTGTGTCAGCTGACGACAAATCATATCGTGCCACCAACGGTGACACCGGGTTAGAAGCGGTAGACGGCTTCGACCCGTAGTTTAACGACGTTTCGGTCAAATTCTTCGATTCTGTGGGGATTTTGGTTTGGGTGAGCTCCTTCAACTTGGATTGCTCTTGATCGTAGTTTAACGACGTTTCGGTCATCTCGGACGACTCGTCGTCGTCGTCGCGCGGCTTCCTGACTTTCGCTCGCGTTCGCGTGGGCGGCGGTACCTCCGAGGGTCGGAATTCTCCCTCGAGACCGTTCTCTCGCCTCGGGCGATTCGGCATACGCAATTCATCTATTTCACGTGTCAACGCGCTTGCTTGATCTTGGAGGGCGTCTGCTCGAGCATCGGCCATACGCAGTTGCTCTCGCATTATTTTTATCTCATTCCAGTGTAGCCGTTCTTTTCGTTCGTTCTCTTCCCCTAATAGTTTTAAAAGTCGTTCTTGCGCGCGTTCGTTCTCTTCGCGTAATGCCCGCAAGTGAGCTTCGTAGAACTCATTCATTTTCGTTGCATCCGGGGGTTCTGCACGCGTTGACGGAGCTGTCGATCGTCCTCCCGCCGGTCTCTCCGTGGGCTTGTAGTTGTAGTTTAGCTCTTCTTCCTCGTCAACTTCTTTATCGTGCTCTTCTTCATCGTCATCATTATCATCATCATCATTCCGCTCGTTCGTCTCATCCTGACGGCTTGGCGGTTCTTCATATCGTAGCTGCTCGACGGCAGCATCATCGTCTTCCGTATCGGCTCTGGCTCGTTCTAGTCGGCCGAGATCAGAACAGGTCCAAAATAATTGAGTCATCGTCGTTCTCGTGCTCCTTCGGCTCCGGAACTTCTAATCGTCCACGACACGCGTAATATCGTCGTTGCGTGCGTCTTCCACCGACAAATCTATCCGTACGGTGGGCGGCAGAACTCGTCTCTGCCCGGCAAACAATGCCTTATCCGTGAGTTGCGATCTCACTCCGCTCGCCTGCGGCAGCGGTACCCGGGTTGCGCGTCGGTTAGCACCAAATCGCGCGTCGTCACTTCCGACGACAAACGTATCCGGCCGGGGAACTTTCCCACGGCAATGGTCCTTCTGGAATTCCTTGTCGGCGCGCTTGATCAGGGCGCGCACGGCTTGTCCGGACCGTGTAGAGAATGCAAGATGCACTAGTTCGTTGCGACCGATATAGTCGCTCGAATCTCATATCCTCCACCACCTGTGGCGTAAGGAGAATTTTAGGGGCTACCTGGCGTGCCTTCGAATCCTGGCTCGCCGATCGCGTCCGTGCCCTTGGTGGGATCACTGGACGAGGATGGCCGTTCTCCCGCCACGCGACCACAAACAACTCCTGCGCCTGGTCCTCTCAACTTGAGGATCGGCTGTTGCTTTATGATCAAGGATAATCGAAATCAGAAATCAGGGTGACACATGTCACGGAAAAAGAAGATGATGTCAGAGAAAACTCTGACATCCTCGGAACGGAGTAGGGTGCCCCTGATAAGGGGGGGCCCTAGAAGAAGGGTAAGCCTTAGGAGGCGGGAGTTGCCGCCACAACACTGACATTTCCCAATTAATTATTGTGGACTAGTAAGGCCAAGTCGGGTTTTTTCCGGCCTTTTTCTCGGGGGGCAAGCCCCCCGAACCCCCCGACAATTGGGGGGCTCTGCCCCCCAAACCCCCCGCCGGGGGACACCCCCGGACCCCCCACCGCCTCGACGGCCGCCGCGTCTCGGGAGCCGACCAAAAACGCCGTCGCACGCCCTGGAAATTCTGTCTTTTCGGTTCTTGAAGATTTCTGCGCAATTTTTCGTTCTTGGGTTAGGGTGTGTACCGTTTTCCTTGCTTTCCGTTGCGCGAAGCGTTCTGGAGTGTTATGCCTGTTTATTTTCGGCTTTGCGGATGGACTATGTGATGGCCGACGGCCGCTTTTATTGGAGTATTTCCTTATAGACAATGTTTTTGGTGTAGGCGCCGGGGTGGCGGCGGGCGTCCTGAGAAGGAGGGCGTGGCGCATAATCCATAGATAGCGGACGCGCCGTCGCGGTCGACGGTCCAGAGGTTCTCGCGGCGAGGACGGCCGCTGCGGGAAGAGCGAGGCGTGGCCGCGGAAGCGGACTTCGCCGTAGACGCGAAAGGGGAGGTCTTCGTCTCCGTGGGCGATGGCCAGAGCGCGGCCACGGGCGGTCGTCGTGGACGCGCGCGGGCGCGCGGCCGGTCGTCGGCGCGTCGGCTCGCGGCGCGCTCGTCGCGGTCGTCGCCGCGTTGTTCCTGGTCTTCGATCCGTAGGCGCTCCAGCAGTAGGTCGCGAGGTTTGCGATGGCCAGAGCGCGGCCAGTCCCAGGACGTGGCGCGACCACCGTCGACCAAAGCGAAATCGCGGTCGCAGACGCGTCGAGGTCGACGACGCCTCGACGAAGGCCGCGACTTTACGGCGAGCCGTTGTCGCCCGCGGGGGAGAGTCCGAGGCCGCGGTCGCGACGGCGGTGGCCGCTCGCAGCGGCGACGAAGACGCCGGCACGCATCGTATCGAAGCGCTGGCGGACGCGTCGAGCTCGACGGCGCGCCGCGGAGTTTTTTTTCGGGTTGGTCGACTGGACGTCAACCCGCGGGCGAGTCCGAGTCCGCGGTCGCGACGGCGGTGGCCGCTCGCGGCGACGAAGCCGCCGGCACGCATCGTAACGAAGGTTAAACGGTGGTCGATCCACCGAGTCGACGGTCGCGTCTCGTTCGGTCGCGCGCGTTCTCGAGGACGGCCCGTCGGAAGAGCGAGTCGTAGCCGTGGAAGCGGGCTTTGACCGCAGACGCGAGCGCGCCAAGCCGTTGACGATTTCGGTGGCCGGTCTCAGCGGCGACGAAGACGGCGGCACGCATCGCGCGCGTACCGACAACCTTCAACCTTCTCGACGGTCGAGTCTCGTTCGCTCTCGCGCGTTCTCGAATCGCGTCGCATTTTTGCGCGCGCCAGAACCCCGAAAGAACATCGAAAGAAAAACCCCGGCATGCGATGCCGGCGTCGAGGCTCGCGTAGCGTCCCTGGCTCGAGCGCGTCGTCCCGTTTGCCGGGCGAAGGCTCCATCGCCGTCGCCGACCTTCAACCTTCAAAAAGATCGGCCGAGGGTTTGTATAGCAAATAGCAAAAAAAAAGGAATAAGGGTAAGGGTTTTTTTCTTCGAATTACTCTCGATTTTTTACGACGACCAGGATCCGAACTCGAGACGTACGTACAGCAACCACCCCAGATTCTCGCTCAAACTTCTTCGGTCTCTCCGATACTACAAGGCTCTCCGTAGATGCCAAGAAGAAAACATTTTATAAACAGCAACGCTTTTGGCGCATACATTAGCAAAAGAACAGAAAGTAGGTCGCGGGTGAAGCGTTTTGAAATAAATCGGCTTTACAAAACGCAGATTTTGTCGGGCCGTTTCGAACATACATAGGCGTTCGAACAGAAAGTAGAGTCCCGTTAGAGTCCTGTGACTGACGGACTGACATTTCCCAATTAATTATTGTGGACTAGTAAAGCCAAGTCGGGTTTTTTCCGGCCTTTTTCTCAGGGGGCAAGCCCCCCGAACCCCCCGACAATTGGGGGGCTCTGCCCCCCAAACCCCCCGCCGGGGGACACCCCCGGACCCCCCAACGCCTCGACAGCCGCCGCGTCTCGGGAGCCCACCAAAAACGCCGTCGCACGCCGTGGGAATTCAGTCTTCGGTTCTTGAAGATTTGTTGGTAACTTTTGCGTTGTTGGGTTAGGGTGTGCACCGTTTTCGTTGTGTGTGGGTTAGCATTATGCCTGTTTATTTTCGGCTTTGCGTTTTTTGCGGATGGACTATGTGATGGCCGAGGGCCGCTTTTATTGGAGTATTTCCTTATAGACAATGTTTTTGGTGTAGGCGCCGGGGTGGCGGCGGGCGTAGTCGCGGACGAAGGTGTTGTTGTGGGCGTAGAAGACGAAGTCATCACGGCGGCCGACGCGGCTAAGGGCGACGTATAGTTGGCCGTGGGAAAAGACGGGTTCGGGGAGGAGGAGGCCAACCTTTTTAAGGGTTTGGCCTTGGGATTTGTTGATGGTCATCGCGAAAGCGGGGCGCAGTGGGAACTGGCGGCGTCGCAATGTGAAGGGGTAGTCGTTGCCGGTGGTCGTAAACGTGAAGCGGGGGACCAGGAGCGTGTGTCGTTGGGGGACGCCGGCTTCGTCTTTGATCCAGGTGGCGAGTTCGAGGAGGCAGTCGGTTACGACGCGGAGGAGAACGTAGCGCGTTCCGTTGGAGTGGAGGGGGGTGGCGTTTCGAAGGAGCATGACGGGCATGCCGACCTTGAGTTTGAGTTCGTGGGGAGGCATGCCGCTGGGCGTGAGGGAGTTCAAGAATTCGATGGGGTAGAGGACGGGGTCGTCGTCGTATGCGACTTCGTTGGCCGAGTGGAAGGTGTGGACGGTGGAGCCGGGGAAAGTCGCGGTCATCTCGGCGTTGTAATGGTCGACGTTCGAGTTCTTGGGCGTGAGAACCGCGCGTTCGAAAAGCCACGTTGGGTCGTCGAAGCGGGCTTCGCCGTAGACGCGGGCGGTCAAGTCGGCGGGGCTGTCGACGTGCGGCACGTGGGTGCCGAGGTTGATCCAGTCGTCGCCGAGGGCGGGCTCGGTGGGCAGCGTGCCGTCTCCGACGCGTAGGAGGAAGTCGGCGAACTGTTGGAGGTCGACTTGGTCCTGGCCGCCAGACATTTTGACGCGCATGTTCACGGTGAGCTCGCGGACACGAACGTGGGCCCAGACGGGCGCGTTCTTGATGCAGGCGCCGACGATTTCGTATCGGCGGCCGCGCTTGACGATCGGCAGCGTCTGGCGGAAGTCGCCGAGGAAGACGATGACCTTGCCGCCGAAGGGCGCGTCGGTCATGAGGATGTCGCGCAGCGTGCGGTCCACGGTCATGAGCGTGTCCTTGTTCGTCATGGGCGCTTCGTCCCACAAAATGAGCTTGGCCTTGGTGAGGACGTCGCGGGTGCGGTCCTTCTTGTTTCTCGTGACGTTGCAGACGCTCGTGTCGGACACGTTGAGCGGGATCTTGAAACGCGAGTGGGCGGTGCGGCCGCCCTGGAGGAGCGTGGCGGCGATGCCGCAGCTCGCGGTGGCGAGCGCAACGTGGTGGCGTTCGCGCACGGCTGCGAGGAGCGTCTGGCAGAGGAAAGTCTTGCCGGTTCCCGCGGGCGCCTGTATGAAGAAGGCGGCGCCGGGCGCGAGGAGCATGGGGGGACTACCTGGGTAGACGAAGATCATGATCTCGTTGAAGGCGTCGAGCTGCGGCTGGTTGTGCTGGCGCATGCTTTCGAGGTTGCGGCGCAGGATCTCGGCGAGGGCGGCGCGCTTCTCCCGGGTGTCGCCGAAGCGGAGTTCCTCGGCGACGAACCGCGACGTGAGCTGCTCGGCCTGCGTGGGCTCGGGCAAGCCGACTTGGCGCATTGTCATGCCGGCGCCTTCGAGGTGGGCCTGGATGTCGAGGAGGGCTTCGTTCTCCATGCTCTCGTTGAGGTCGAGGTCCTGGTTGTGGTGATGTGTCCGGTACCGGCGGAGGATGTCGGTGGTAAGGGTTTTCTTCGTGGCTTCCCAGATGGCGAAGGGGTTAGTGAGGTCGCAGTGAGTGATGAGCATGGCGAAGAGCAACCGTTGCTCGTACGCGGTGTTGGAGATCGCGACGGCCTCGAGGCACTTGGTCCATTCGGCGTCGTCGTGGAGGAGGTTCCGCGCCTTGCAGGCTTCCTTGAAGGTGTCGTACGGCTTGTCGTTGTTTTTCCCGGGCACAATGCGCAAGTCGGAGTAGCAGGTGGGCCCGCGGACGACGGTCAGGAGGACGCGCATGTGGAAGGCCTCCTGGTTCTTGGGAGAGACGGCGTACATGCGCGCCACGGTATCCGTCGAGAAGTCGTTCTCGTCGAGGCCGAGGCGCTCGCGGCGTTTGGTGTCTCCTTGTTTTCGTGGGACCCAACTTTTTTTTGAGAACGTGTAGTGTGTCGGGAGGTCGGTGTAGAGGAGCGTGAGGGGGTCGACCTGGTAGGGTTCGATGTGCTGGATGCCGTTTGCCTTGTTGGTCTTGGCGGCGTTGTTGAGGTTGAACATGGCAGCGAGCGTGGTGTCGGGGGGGGTCTGGGCGGCGAGCGAGGCGTAGTAGTCGCGGAGGGCGGGGTCGTCGGAATCCTGCCAGTAGACCCGCTGGCCGTTTTCGAGGTGGACGGCGAGGTGGAAGACGGCGGGGTGCCTCGCGTGGGTTTCGTTGCCGAAGATGCGGTTGAGGGCCTCCGTCGAGCAAATGTAGCGGCCGGTCTGCGTTGGTTGCGAGCCGGGCGTCGCGGTCCCCTCGTTCGTCGGCGCGGTCGCGCGATTCGCGCTGCTCGGCGGCATTGGTCGCCAGTCGAGCGTCGCGCTCGCCCCGCGCGTCGGCGCGCGCTCGCGACTGCCGGTGGCTGTTCGCGTTCGCGTCTCTCTGAGCCGCGGCCTCCTCGGGCGAAGCCGCGTGGCGCGCGGCGAGGCGGCGGTGGCGGTCGCGGACGTATCTGTATCCGGCGTGCTTGGACGTAAAACGGTACCCCGTTCGATAGCAGGTGTCGCAGCCGCGTCCCGCGCACGACGCGCACGCGTCCTCGCGGTGTTGCCAGAAGTCGAGGATCTGGGCATCGGTGAAGCTCCGATACGTAGCCGCGGCGTCGTCGACGGCGGTTGCGCGGGTGGCGGCGGGCAAGGTCGCGTCGGGAGCGAGCGCGGCCGGGGCGACGCGAGGCTGCGGAAGACCGTTGACCGTCCGTACCTGTCCGACGGGCACCGGAATCGCGTCGTTCGCGTCGGTCCGGAGGAGGCGCGCGGCGTTGATTCGACGTTGGCGGCCGTAGACATACGTGTAGCCGTCGTGCTTCGTCGAGAATCGGCGGCCGGTCCGGCAGCAGGCGTCGCATCCCTCGGCCGAACAGGGTTCGCATCGTTCGTTGCGATCGCGCCAGAGCGCGAGAATTTCGTCGTCGGCGAGGTCTCTGTAGGCGGCGGTAGCGGAGGAGGACGGCGCGTCGGTAGTTGCCATGATAATGAGGAGGAGGGCGTGGCGCATAATCCACAGTGCTCGGGTCGGAAGTTCGCTGTGACGCCAGGATTCTGATCGTTATATCTTCTAGGATTCTGATCGTTATATCTTCTAGGATCGTTATATCTTCAAGGGCAGGGTTTGGGTCGAGGGGAGGCCAAAAAAAAAAGGCAAAAGAAAATAGACAGGATCCGAACTCGAGACGTACCACCCCAGATTCTCGCTCAAAGTTCTTCGGTCTCTCCCAGAACACAAGACTCTCACAGATGGCAAGAAGAAAACATTTTATAAAGAGCACCGCTTTTGGCGCATACATTAGCAAAAGAACAGAAAGTAGGTCGCGGGTGAAGCGTTTTGAAATAAATCGGCTTTACAAAACGCAGATTTTGTCGGCCCGTTTCGAACATACATAGGCGTTCGAACAGAAAGTAGAGTGCCGTTAGAGTGTCGGGACTGACGGACTGACATTTCCCAATTAATTATTGTGGACTAGTAAAGCCAAGTCGGGTTTTTTCGGCCTTTTTCTCAGGGGGCAAGCCCCCCGAACCCCCCGACCCCCCACCGCCTCGACGGCCGCCGCGTCTCGGGAGCCGACCAAAAACGCCGTCGCACGCCCTGGAAATTCTGTGTTTTCGGTTCTTGAAGATTTCTGCGTAATTTTTCGTTCTTGGGTTAGGGTGGGTACCGTTTTCCTTCCTTTCCGTTGCGCGAAGCGTTCTGGGGGTTAGCGTTATGCCTGTTTATTTTCGGCTTTGCGTTTTTTGCGGATGGACTATGTGATGGCGGATGGCCGCTTTCTTTATTGGAGTATTTCCTTATAGACGATATTTGTGGTGTAGGCGCCGGGGTGGCGGCGGGCGTAGTGAGAAGGAGGGCGCGGCGCATAATCCATAGATAGCGGACGCGCCGTCGCGGTCGACGGTCCAGAGGTTCTCGCGGCGAGGACGGCCGCAGCGGCAAGAGCGAGGCGTGGCCGTGGAAGCGGGCTTCGCCGTAGACGCGACCGGGGAGGTCTGCTGGCCAGAGCGCGGCCACGGGCGGTCGTCGTGGACGCGCGCGGGCGCGCGGCCGGTCGTCGGCGCGTGGGCGCGCTCGGCGCGCTCGTCGCCGCGTTGTTCCTGGTCTTCGATCCGTAGGCGTTCCAGCAGTAGGTCGCGAGGCTTGCGATGGCCAGAGCGCGGCCAGTCCCAGGACGTGGCGCGACCACTTTCGACCGAAGCGAAATCGCGGTCGCAGACGCGTCGAGCTCGACGACGCCTCGACGAAGGCCGCGACTTTGCGGCGAGCCGTTGTCGCCCGCGGGGGAGAGTCCGATGCCGCGGTCGCGACGGCGGTGGCCGCTCGCAGCGGCGACGAAGACGCCGGCACGCATCGTATCGAAGCGCTGGCGGACGCGTCGAGCTCGACGATCGGCGGCGCGCCGCGCAGCGGAGTTTTTTTTCGGGTTGGTCGACTGGACGTCAACCAGCGGGCGAGTCCGAGTCCGCGGTCGCGATGGCGGTGGCCGCTCGCAGCGGCGACGAAGCCGCCGGCACGCATCGTATCGAAGGTGAAACGATGTTCGATCCACCGAGTCGACGGTCGAGTCTCTTTCGGTCGCGCACGTTCTCGAGGACGGCCCGTCGGAAGATCGAGTCGTAGCCGTGGAAGCGGGCTTTGACCGCAGAAGCGAGCGCGGCAAGCCCTTCTCGATTTCGGTGGCCGGTCGCAGCGGCGACGAAGACGCCGGCACGCATCGCGCGCGTACCGAAGAGTTCGCGCGTAAAAAAAGGCGAAATCGCGTCGCATTTTTGCGCGCGCCAGAACCCCGAAAGAACATCGAAAGAAAAACCCCGGCATGCCATGCCGGCGTCGAGGCTCGCGTAGCGTCCCTGGCTCGAGCGCGTCGTCCCGTTTGCCGGGCGAAGGCTCCATCGCCGTCGTCGACCTTCAACCTTCAAAAAGATCGGCCGAGGGTTTGTATAGCAAATAGCAAAAAAAAAGGAAGAAGGGTAAGGGTTTTTTTTCTTTTCTCGATTTTTTAAGACGACCACCAGGATCCGAACTCGAAACTGGAAAACAAAACAACCACCCTAGATTCTCGCTCAAACTTCTTCGGTCTCTCCCGTACTACAATGCTCTCTCAGATGCCAAGAAGAAAACATTTTATAAACAGCAACGCTTTTGGCGCACACATTAGCAAAGAACAGAAAGTAGGTCGCGGGTGAAGCGTTTTGAAATAAATCGGCTTTGCAAAACGCAGATTTTGTCGGGCCGTTTCGAACATACATAGGCGAAAGAACAGAAAGTAGAGTCCCGTTAGAGTGTCGGGACTGACGGACTGACATTTCCCAATTAATTATTGTGGACTAGTAAAGCCAAGTCGGGTTTTTTCCGGCCTTTTTCTCGGGGGGCAAGCCCCCCGAACCCCCCGAAAATTGGGGGGCTCTGCCCCCCAAACCCCCCGCCGTGGGACACCCCCGGACCCCCCACCGCCTCGACGGCCGCCGCGTCTCGGGAGCCGACCAAAAACGCCGTCGTTCAGTCTTTTCGGTTCTTGAAGATTTCTGCGTAATTTTTCGTTCTTGGGTTAGGGTGGGTACCGTTTTCCTTCCTTTCCGTTGCGCGAAGCGTTCTGGGGGTTAGCGTTATGCCTGTTTATTTTCGGCTATGCGTTTTTTGCGGATGGAGTATGTGATGGCGGATGGCCGCTTTCTTTATTGGAGTATTTCCTTATAGACGATATTTGTGGTGTAGGCGCCGGGGTGGCGGCGGGCGTAGTGAGAAGGAGGGCGTGGCGCATAATCCATAGATAGCGGACGCGCCGTCGCGGTCGACGGTCCAGAGGTTCTCGCGGCGAGGACGGCCGCTGCGGGAAGAGCGAGGCGTGGCCGCGGAAGCGGGCTTCGCCGTAGAGGCGAGCGGGGAGGTCTTCGTCTCCGTCGGCGATGGCCAGAGCGCGGCCACGGGCGGTCGTCGTGGACGCGCGCGAGCGCGCGGCCGGTCGTCGGCGCGTCGGCGCGTCGGCGTGCGGCGCGCAAAGCGGTGGCCGCTCGCAGCGGCGACGAAGACGCCGGCACGCATCGTATCGGAGCGCTGGCGGACGCGTCGAGCTCCGACGATCGGCGCCGCGGAGTTTTTTTTCGGATTGGTCGACTGGATGTCAACCCGCGGGCGAGTCCGAGTCCGCGGTCGCGACGGCGGTGGCCGCTCGCAGCGGCGACGAAGCCGGCGGCACGCATCGTATCGAAGGTGAAACGATGTTCGATCCACCGAGTCGACGGTCGAGTCTCGTTCGGTCGCGCACGTTCTCGAGGACGGCCCGTCGGAAGATCGAGTCGTAGCCGTGGAAGCGGGCTTTGACCGCAGACGCGAGCGCGGCAAGCCCTTCTCGATTTCGGTGGCCGGTCGACGAAGACGCCGGCACGCATCGCGCGCGTACCGAAGAGTTCGCGCGTAAAAAAGGCGAAATCGCGTCGCATTTTTGCGCGCGCCAGAACCCCGAAAGAACATCGAAAGAAAAACCCCGGCATGCCATGCCGGCGTCGAGGCTCGCGTAGCGTCCCTGGCTCGAGCGCGTCGTCCCGTTTGCCGGGCGAAGGCTCCATCGCCGTCGCACGCGTCAACCTTACTTCAAAAAAGATCGGCCGAGGGTTTGCATAGCAAAAAAAAGAGGAAGAAGTGTAAGGATTTTCTTTTTAGAAATACTAAGGGTTTTCTTCTTCGAAATACTCTCGATTTTTACGACTACAACCTTACCCTGATCGCTGACTGTGGTTGCGATGGAGGACGGTGCCTCATGAATCCTGAGCCTTGCGAGGGCATCCAGGCATCCGCCCTCCCGGCGCAGGTTGGCACCTATTCGCCTCCCGGGCGGGCCGGTTGGCAGCCGGAACGTTCGCAGTGGGACGGGGTATGGCCGGGGGGCGAAGACGGAAGGTTAGGGTTTTCTTCTTCGAATACTCTCGATCTACGACTACCAGCATACAAATCGACCAACAGGATCCGAACTCGAGAATTCTCGCTCAAACTTCTTCGCTCTCTCCGATACTACATACTACAAGGCTCACCCACACTCCCCAGGCTACTACTCTCAGCATACAAATCGACCACCACGGTCCGAACTCGAGACGTACGCACAGCAACCACCCCAGATTCTCGTTCAAACTTCTTCGCTCTCTCTCATACTACGAGGCTCTCTCCGCAGACGCCAAGAAGAAAACATTTTATAAATAGCAACGCTTTTGGCTTATACACTTAGCAAAGAACAGAAAGTAGGCCGGAGGTGAAGCGTTTTGAAATAAATCGTGTTACGAATGGTATGGGGCGTTAGACTAGCGATAAGAGAATGACGTAGGGATACTGGATACGTGGTGCAGGGGTAAGTGTCATAGCTTCCTCACACAGGTGCTGGAAAAGAAAGAAAAGGGAAAAAGGGGTAAGTGAGGTCCTCACAGAGGAGAAGCTTGAAGGAAGACGTCACAGAGGCATTGTGGCAAGAAAACAGCAGAGATCAGGGCGAAGATCACGAAGTGAGGTAAAGAGCGCGAAGCCGGAGGAAGGAAGGAGCTTCCGTACTGCGGGTGAAAGTATCGCTAAGGGTGTCAAGACGAGTAATGTGTTGGAGATTAATGATGTGGTTGCGATGATATTCGGCGGTGCTGTAAAAGCGAATGTCAATATGGCGGGTGCGCCGTGTGAGACATTGGAGACGGACTTGGGTGACGGTGGTGCTATTATCAACATACATTGGGACGGTGTGACGAGGGAGATCAAAGTCATCACAAAAGTTTGAGAAACCAAGAGAGCTCAGCAGTAGCGGCGTAAAGAGCGAGCAATTCAGCTTCAAAAGAAGAGCGAGCAAGTAAGTACTACGAGCGGGAGCAGTCGGCGATCATAGAGCCAGCAACAAAAGAAGAGCGAGCAAGTAAGTACTGCGAGCGGGAGCAGTAGGCGATCATAGAGCCAGCAGAGAAAACAAAGAAACAGTTGTGGAGTGGCGGTCATCAGGGTCGTCGGCCCAGCTGGAGTCGGAATAACCACAGAGACGAAGGGTAGAATCGCGACCAAGAACAAGGGCAAGATCGTGAGAGCCATTGAGATAACGCAGAGTGGGAGATAAAGCGTGCCAAGCGTGCCAGTGGGGTTTACCAGGATTGTGGGAAAAACGCGCACACTGATTGACGGACCAAGTGATATCAGGGCGAGTCATGATGGAGATGAAGAGGACACAGCCAACAATACGGCGAAAAGGGATGCGTGCCATGAATATGTGATCTGGAGAACCAGGAGCCGGACAATCAGCCGCAGAAAGATGAAGACCTTTGGGAGCGGGTGTGAGTTCAGGTTTACTGTTGATGAAGCGATGTTCGGTAAGGATTTCACGGATAGCATTGAGGGTTCTCCGAGGGCGAGCACGCGTGATGCAAAGACCAACGTAAGAGGTGAGATCAAGTTCATTGACGTCAGTGAAAGCGCGGAAACGGAGGAAAAAGGCTTGGTAATGGCCAATGCAATGACGAGGGTGCGCCACAAGAAGATCATCAACGACCAGAACGAGACGTAGAAGGACGGTAGAATTGAGCACGAGCTTGTAATGACAAGTGTCACCAGATCCGCGGACGAAGCCACAGTCATTGACGAGAAAGCGTGCCAAATAAAGCCACAAGTTGCGACAAGCTTGTTTGTGACCATACCAAGAGCGACGGAGCGTGTAAATGATTTTGAAACCATCGGTGGGTTGGCGAGGAGCATAACCTTCGTGTGGCCAGACATAGATGTCTTCGTCAATGAGAGCTTGGATAAAAGCGGAGCTGACATCCAACTTGTGTAAATCCCAGTCATGAACAGCAACGCCAAACAGGGGCTTGTATGAAAGCAGAGATGACATCTACAGGACGGCACGTGTCGTGGAAAGCAATGCCGTGAACCTGCGTGTAACCGCGGACAACGAGGCGAGCCTTGTACGATTTGAAGCGGCCAGAGTCATACTTCTTGCGGAGGATCCACTTGGGGGTACAAATGTTGCCAGAAACATCATCATCATCGAAGGAAGGAGAATAACATCCCAGAAACCAAGCTGACCAAGAAGGGTGTTAGCTAAACAAAGGGGAAGGAAGACACAATGAACTAACAAACGAAAGCTAACAGAAGAGACATACTAAGAGTTACAGGGGGGAACAGAAGCGACAGAGGAAACAGAATCAACATCGTGACAGGAGGAAACAGAATGGCCCGTATCGACATCAGAATGGCCCGTATCAACATCAGAATGGCCCGTATCAACATTGTGACAGGATGAAACAGAATGGCCCGTAAAAAAAAGTTTGTTGGTTGTTGTAACGCGCATTGGTCGACTTTGCGCGGTCGGCCCAGCTTGGCGCGACTTTGTTTTGCACTTTCTGTTGTTTTCTCTCTTCGGTGCTCTTTTGCACTGTCTGTTGTTTTCTCTCTTCGGTGCTCTTTTGCACTGTCTGTTGTTTTCTCTCTTTTGCACTTTCTGTTGTTTTCTCTCGAGCTCGTAGAATGGTCGGTTCACGTGATGGGGTGATCAGTCCCAGTGAAACCGGCGCATTCTCATCAAACACAGGGGGCAAGGGGGCAACAGCGAACAAGGGGGCAACAGCGGAAGAACAGCGGAAGAACAGGTGACAATCGGGCAACAGCAGGAACAGGTGACAATGGGGCAACAGTAGACGAGAGCTTGGAAGCGTGATTCGAGAAAGTCAGAACAACGTTGAAGTTCCTTCGGTGGTTGACATTGCAGGAAATCGGGTAAGTGAAACTGTCAGCAAAATCGAGGTCTAAAGAACAATAGCGACAAAAGTGCCTGGGATGACGTGCGTTAGACGATTGTTGCCACTGAGGATCGCAGCGGGGCAAAGATAGCGGAAACACAGGCTGGTACATATGATGGCGGTGTACCAGACGTCTGATGAGAACGTTGCCTTTGGGCAGATATGTTGTATGGTGACCAGGTTATGACGATGGTCGGAGGCGACTGAAGCAAAAAAACAGGCGTAAACAGGGTTGATGCGAACGTTGGGTGTTTGGTTGTTGTGGCGCGAGCAAGTTGCCATGGGCACGACCGCGTCCTGTACGCGAAGATGGAAGACTTCGGACGCGCCAGCGGTGTAAGGAACGAACACAGGTAGACCAGGCTGCTGTATGCCAGCCTGCTGTGACACATAAGAAAGTGGCCCGTTTTCGCAGTCGCAAGAACGAAATTGCCATATGGGCCAACGTTGGAGGAGCAAGCGGCGAGCTTCGCTCGTCATACTCGAATAGGCTGCGGTAGAAGTTGGCGACAGTGGCAAAACAGTTGTGGCACGTATTTGCAGATAGCGTCGCAGTGACACGTAAGAACATTGCAGATAGCGTCGCGGGTGCTGAGCACGGAATTCACTGCGAGAGCAAAACCGGATTGTAAAGGTCAGAAAAGCGGCGAAAAGGCGATAGTGCGCGAAGGAGAACCACAAATCACACAGCAAAGAAGCGTCTGTCCAGGATCTCGAAGATGAGCGATCCAACCACATAGGAAGCACGAAAACTGCGCACGCGAAAAATTGACAGGCACAGCTTAGTTGTGGCAGGTGAAATGCGCGATGGAACGTGATGCGCTGGTTTTACCAAAACCGACAAGCACAACGAGGAGTGGATCAACGAATAGGTGAAAATGCACAACGGAGAGTGGATCAACGAATAGCTGAAAATGCACAACGGGGAGTGGATCAACGAATAGGTGAAAATGCACAACGGAGAGTGGATCAACGAATAGCTGAAAATGCACAACGGGGAGTGGATCAACGAATAGGTGGAAATACAGAACGAGGAGGGGAGCAACGACGAGGTGAAAAGACAATGGGAAAGGGGAGCGTCTAGGGTAGGTCAGTTGGAAGAGTCTGAAGTCGTGGCTGACGACGCGGCGGATAGCGCGGCGGAAGTGGTTGTGCATGCCATCGAAATTGGTTGTTGTTGAACTTCTCAAGGGTACAACCACACTCATCGGTACGAAACGCGAGACGATAAAACAAAGCCAGTAAGGCTTGAAGCACGATGCACGTAGTCAAATGCGAAGACACACTCGAGGGTGCGTCGGATCAGGTACAATGCCGAGCAACTTGAACTCCGGTGATAGGTAAAATGCCGAGCAACTTGAACGCCGGTAATAGGTACAATGCCGAGCAACTTGTATACTCCGATGATGAACTTGTTGAGGAAGTTCGCTACGCGATCCCCACGGCCCATGTAGACATCGGTAATGCTCTTGTAAAGTCGCGTGAAGTTCATGTCGCGGTTGTCATGTTGTTCGCGTGAAGTTCATGTCGCGGTTTTCATGGATATCAACGTTGTTGCTTGACGCGAAAGTCTTCTTCAGAGCAGCGAGATGCTGAGATGCTAGTCCAAGGATCGTTGGTCGAGATAATGTGATCACCGGTGGAAATGATCATGTTTTCCAGGCGCCGGGTCCATTGGTGAAAAAGATGTCGCTTACCACTGAAGGCATCGAGTTTTTGCGAAAGTTTGCTATCCTTAATTTCGATCGAGGACATGATAACGATAACGAACCGAACACGTGGCAATGAACTGAAGCCGAGGAGGAGTCGCCGTTATCCGTGAAGTCAAGCAGTCGTTCGACCGCGGACACCTGGTACCATGTTACGAATGGTATGAGGCGTTAGACTAGCGATAAGAGAATGACGTAGGGATACTGGGTACGTGGTGCAGGGGTAAGTGTCATAGCTTCCTCACAAATCGGCTTTACAAAACGCAGATTTTGTCGGCCCGTTTCGAGCATACATTCTCGAAAGAACAGAAAGTATAGTTCCGTTAATGTCCTGTGACGGACAGACTGACATCTCCCAATTAATTATTGTGGACTAGTAAAGCCAAGTCGGGTTTTTTCCGGCCTTTTTCTCGGGGGGCAAGCCCCCCGAACCCTCTGCCCCCCAAACCCCCCGCCGGGGGACACCCCCGGACCCCCCACGGCCTCGAGGGCCGTCGCGTCTCGGGAGCCGACCAAAAACGCCGTCGCACGCCGTGGAAATTCAGTCTTTTCGGTTCTTGAAGATTTCTGCGTAATTTTTCGTTCTTGGGTTAGGGTGTGTACCGTTTTCCTTCCTTTCCGTTGCGCGAAGCGTTCTGGGGGTTAGCGTTATGCCTGTTTATTTTCGGCTATGCGATTTTTGTGGATGGACTATGAGATGGCGGATGGCCGCTTTGTTTAATGGAGTATTTCCTTATAGACAATATTTTTGGTGTAGGCGCCGGGGTGGCGGCGGGCGTAGTGAGGAGGAGGGCGTGGCGCATAATCCATAGATAGCGGACGCGCCCCTCGACGGTCCAGAGGTTGTCGTGTCGAGGACGACCCGCGCGAAGAGCGAGGCGTGGCCGTGGAAGCGGGCTTCGCCGTAGACGCGAGCGGGTCTCCGTGGGCGATGGCCAGAGCGCGGCCACGGGCGGTCGTCGTGGACGCGCGCGGGCGCGCGGCCGGTCGTCGGCGCGTGGCCGCGCGGCGCGCTCGTCGCGGTCGTCGCCGCGTTGTTCCTGGTCTTCGATCCGTAGGCGCTCCAGCTGTAGGTCGCGAGGTTCGCGATGGCCAGAGCGCGGCCAGTCCCAGGACGTGGCGCGACCACCGTCGACCAAGGCGAAATCGCGGTTGCAGACACGTCGAGCTCGACGACGCCTCGACGAAGGCCGCGACTTTACGGCGATCGCCCGCGGGGGAGAGTCCGAGGCCGCGGTCGCGACGGCGGTGGCCGCTCGCAGCGGCGACGAAGACGCCGGCACGCATCGTATCGAAGCGCTGGCAGACGCGTCGAGCGCCGGCGCGCCGCCCGTCGAGCGCGCCGCCGAGTTTTTATTCGGGTTGGTCGACTGGACGTCAACCCGCGGGCGAGTCCGAGTCCGCAGTCGGAAGAGCGAGTCGTGGCCGTGGAAGCGGGCTTTGACCGCAGACGCGAGCGCGGCAAGCCGTCCGGGCAGCATCGCGCGTACCGAAGAGTTCGCGCGGAATAAAGGCGAAATCGCGTCGCATTTTTGCGCGCGCCAGAACCCCGAAAGAACATCGAAAGAAAAACCCCGGCATGCCATGCCGGCGTCGAGGCTCGCGTCCCTGGCTCGAGCGTGTCGTCCCGTTTGCCGGGCGAAGGCTCCATCGCCGTCGCACGCGACAAAGTAGTAAAGCCAAGTCGGGTTTTTTCCGGCCTTTTTCTCGAAACCTCTCTCGCCGAGTCTCGGGCGGGCCGGTTGGCAGCCGGAACGTTCGCAGTGGGACGGGGTATGGCCGGGGGGCGCAGACGGGAGGTTATTGACGAGTTGGTTGTCAGTCACATCGCGGTCTCCTCGTCGCATGGCGACAAGCTTGATGATCACTCTCCGCCGACCCACCTTTCGGCGCCCCTCGTCTACAGGCCCGTGATTCCGGACTGGCTCCTGTCGGTCCGGCCTGGCTCCCATGCTCGGGAGAGGTCTGAAGTTAGTTAGTTAGTTAGTTTTCTCGAAACCAGGGACCCAGACGCACCGCATACCAGAAAATCGTCGTCACCCACAACACTCCCCAGGCTACTACACTCAGCATACAAATCGACCACCAGGACACTCAGCATACAAATCGACCAACAGGATCCGAACTCGAGACGTACGTACAGCAACCACCCCAGATTCTCGCTCAAACTTCTACGCTCTCTCCGATACTACAAGGCTCTCCGCAGATGGCAAGAAGAAAACATTTTATAAATAGCAAGGCTTTTGGCTCATACATTTAGCAAAGAACAGAAAGTAGGTCGCGGGTGAAGCGTTTTGAAATAAATCGGCTTTACAAAACGCAGATTTTGTCGGCCCGTTTCGAGCATACATAGGGAAAAGAACAGAAAGTAGAGTTCCGTTAATGTGTCGTCACTGACGGACTGACATTTCCCAATTAATTATTGTGGACTAGTAAAGCCAAGTCGGGTTTTTTCCGGCCTTTTTCTCGGGGGGCAAGCCCCCCGAACCCCCCGACAATTGGGGGGCTCTGCCCCCCAAACCCCCGCCGGGGGAAACCCCCGGACCCCCCAGGGCCCCCCCAGGGCCTCCCGGGCCTCTGCTGGCGCGCACCGACTCGGGTGCCGACCAAAAACGCCGTCGCACGCTGTGGAAACGGTTGTTTTTCGTCATTTTCGGTTCTTGAACATGTTGAGATCCGTTATGAGGGTTTATGGTAGAGCGTGTTCTGGGGTTAAGGCTTATGCGTGTGTTTTTCGGCTTTGCGTGCCGCGAGGCCGCGGACGTGGCCGCCGACCACACGCCCGTCTTATTCTCTTTTTTTGCCGTGGGATCCTGTGGGAGGAGATAACAGGCTCGGGCTGGAGGAGGCGGACTCCCCATTGGGGAGTGTTAGGCCTTGGGGATATAGGGTGTAGTAGTCTTTTATTAATATCCATGGTGCGAGTTGGAGGAGGTAGACAGGGATGAGGCGGTGCAGAATGGAGCGCGCACCGTTGGAGTTGACAGGGCGTGCGTTTTGAAGGAGCACGACGGAGATTTATCCGTGTGGCCGACGGTGGCCGATGGTCTAGACGTAGATGGCTGACGTCCCGTCGCGCGACGGTCGAGCGGGGTTCGGGTCGAAGACGACCCGCGCGAAGAGCGAGGCGTGGCGGTGGATGCGGGCTTCGCCGTAGACGCGAGCGGGGAGGTTCGTCTCCGTTCCGTCGGCGATGGCCAGACCGCGGCCACGGGCGGTCGTCGTGTACGCACGCGGGCGGCTCGTCGGCGCGTAGGCGCGCCGGTCGCGGCGACGACGGGGCGTCTGTCGTAGAAGGCAAAGCGGAGGCGGCGAGTCCCAGGACGTCGCGCGACCACCGTCGACCAAGCCGAAATCGCGGTAGCAGACGCGTCGAGCTCGAAGACTCGTCGCGCCGGCGACGTCGTCGCGGCGGCGTCGACGAAGGCCGCGACTTTACGGCGAGCCGTTGTCGCCCGCGGGGGAGAGTCCGAGGCCGCGGTCGCGACGGCGGTGGCCGCTCGCAGCGGCGACGAAGACGCCGGCACGCACCGTATCGAAGCGCTGGCGGACGCGTCGAGCTCTCGACGATCGGCGAAACACCGCGGAGTTTTTTTTCGGGTTGGTCGACTGGACGTCAACCCGCGGGCGAGTCCGAGTCCGCGGTCGCGACGGCGGTGGCCGCTCGCAGCGGCGACGAAGCCGGCGGCACGCATCGTATCGAAGGTCAAACGATGTTCGATCCACCGAGTCGACGGTCGAGTCTCGTTCGCTCTCGCGCGTTCTCGAGGACGTCCCGTCGGAAGAGCGAGTCGTGGCCGTGGAAGCGGGCTTTGACCGTAGACGCGAGCGCGGCAAGCCCTTCTCGATTTCGGTGGCCGGTCGCAGCGGCGACGAAGACGCCGGAACGCATCGCGCTGTACCGAAGAGTTCGCGCGGAATAAAGGCGAAATCGCGTCGCATTTTTGCGCGCGCCAGAACCCCAAAAGAACATCGAAAGAAAAACCCCGGCATGCCATGCCGGCGTCGAGGCTCGCGTCCCTGGCTCGAGCGTGTCGTCCCGTTTGCCGGGCGAAGGCTCCATCGCCGTCGCACGCGTCAACCTTACTTCAAAAAAGATCGGCCGAGGGTTTGCATAGCAAACACAGAGGAAAGTGTGTGAGGGCCTAGACTACCGATGGTGATGAGGTCTTGCTCGATCTTTTCCCCATCGCGCGGCGAAAGTGCAGTATGATGGCATCGCCCTTCCGGACTCGCATCGCCCGGCATCTGCATCGTCACCGCTGCCATATCTGGCGTCCCGCGTCTCACCTCTGAATCTATATTGGCGTTCGCCGCGGTCTCTTTGTCTGGTGGCTCTCTCTCTTCTTCCATCGCAACCTCGGGTGGGTTCGGCGCCTCGGCTGCTTCCTCATTCCCAAGTTTCGCTGGCAACAAATTCTGACACTTATCAATCGGAGGCGCGTATACTTCCTCCTTTGTCTCCTCTGACGATTTTCGCAATTTCTCGTCCATCAAATCGGACATTCCCGTCCACTTCTCCTCCATCGGCGCCGCTGCGGTCTGCTCTACTGCGACCACAGCTGTCTCGGCTAAAACCGTTTCGTGGGGGGGGGCGTAGGAAAAGAAGACGTCGTCCCCGACGTCAAGTCAAAGTTTCTAACGTCGTCGTAGTGAACTTCCCTGCAAGACATGCACATTGACGAATGGGGGGACACTGGAACCTGCGGCGCGGGTTCGTCGGTCTCCGAGTCTGAGTCTCCCCAGTAGCGCGGAGAATCCAAAGCTTCATCTGATATTGCTTCCACATACGATGTAGAAGGCCACCGAACGATTCGAGCGTCGGTGGTAGTTTGCTCCTGTTGCAAGCGATGGCTGCCCGTCGCGGCGGCATCGGCAACATCATCGGAGACTCGGGCGGGGCGCGCCGTCGGGTAAAAGACAACACCCGACGATGGCTGCGCTTCGCATAGAGATTGGAACGCGAAGGTTGCGCTCGAATGTCCCGAACTGTCCTGGTATCGGCCTCCGTCATATTCGTCATCGCGCGGCCGATGACGTCTGCGCCGGCGCGAATTGCGACTAGAACTCCGGCTATTGCGGCGACGGCGGGGGCTCGGACTGGGTGTAGGACTATTGGCCTTGTGATCAGGGCTCTTACTTCGGCGTCGGCGCGACGATCGTCTAGAAGGTGACCGTCCGTCTCGCTGTCGTGTATAAGACGACCTGCTATCTTTGATACTTCAGACCTCACTCACCATGGTCGCCATTGTGGTTCCAAGCTCGGTGGGGGCCGTTTGAATCTCGGTAGGAGGTTCCGATCAGCGCGTAGCGTGCGCATTAGATGCATCGTCGCGCTTCTCCCAATCGGAACGCGACATGGGTTGCTTCTTATGTTTCCGAATGCGCTTCCACATCGCACAGTGATATCGGTCCGGATCGCGGTTGCAAACCACGCGACTCCCGTGTTCATCTTCATCATGAGTGGACCAGAAGTATCCGCACTCCTTGCAGGTCTTCTTACACCACCAAAACGGATCTCGCAAGATCTAACTAACTAACTAACTAACTAACTATCGGAACGCGACATGGGTTGCTTCTTGTGTTTCCGAATGCGCTTCCACATCGCACAGTGATATCGGCCCGGATCGCGGTTGCAAACCACGCGACTCCCGTGTTCATCTTCATCATGAGTGGACCAGAAGTATCCGCACTCCTTGCAGGTCTTCTTACACCACCAAAACGGATCTCGCAAGATCAGCGGAACCGTATTTCCAGACGGTTTATCCGCATCTTGTTTAGCTTGTTGATCGGAGGCCATGGCTCGACCTCCCCGCCCTCGCGGCGGTTTATTCGGTTTCGGATTGGAGGGTCCCTGGTCCTTTTCCTCCTCCATCAACTTCCGAAAGTCGTTCTCGAGTCTCGTAATGAGCGCCACCGTCGACGTAAAAGTCACGTAGCTATCCGGGTGACCGCTCCGCATAGTCCGCACACGGGCCCGTAAGTCCTTGGACGCCAAAACCGCTGATAAGCTGGTCGATAATATCGACGTCGTCCATCGTGCGGCTGCACTCGGTACAAAAGGCTTAAGCCTCGTTCTGGAACTTGGTGCAATAGGTTTGCACATGCCTTTCACCACTCTTTTTCGGAACCGAAGTCTGAGTGACCTTCCGCAGCTTATCGAGCAGCTCCTGCTGCGTGCTCGGAGGTCGGCAAGTCGATCTAAAATAATCCAAAACTCTATCACAGTAAGTTTTGTTCAGACGACGGAGGCGCCGAATCGCGGCTCCATGCTCTTCGTCGTCCGCATCCAATTTCAAATAAAATGACGGACCGTGCGGCAGCTCATCGCAGAGCTCCTCGTACTTTCGCAAATGCTCCTCGAAAATTGGTGCAGCGGTATCGCGCAAATGCACCGGCAATAAATAACGTAATTTCTCGACCGAGTAATGGTCGTCTGCCAAAGTATGCATCACCGCTGCCGAATCTAAATCAAATTGCCGTTGATCTCGGCCTTCGATGACAAGCTTGAAGTTGTCAGCTTTCAAACTGGAAGTGGGGCGACGAGATCGGCCCAAGTTGGCCTTCTCGAAGGCGTCCGCAAACGTCTGCGATAATTCCCGTAACAATTTCGGAACGTTCGCAGTGGGACGGGGTATGGCCGGGGGGCGAAGACGGAAGGTTATCGACGAGTTGGTTGTCAGTCACATCGCGGTCTCCTCGTCGCATGGCGACAAGCTTGATGGTCACTCTCCGCCGACCGACCTTTCGGCGCTCCTCGTCTACAGGCCCGTGATTCCGGACTGGCTCCTGTCGGTCCGGCCTGGCTCCCATGCTCGGGAGAGGTCTGAAGTTAGTTAGTTAGTTAATTTCGTACCTTCATCTTCAGTTTCCGCCCTACCCTCAGTCTTCGTATCGACTCGGGGCGGAGGTTCATCCGCCGTTTCAGTGCTCCTTTCCGGTTCAGGCCGCATCGCGGGTGTTTCCGGTTCGGGCCGACTCACGGGTCGTTCACGGCTGCTCTCGCGTCGCATCACGCGTTCTGCTGATAATTCGTCTCGCTCACGACGAAATCGATCAACCTCCTCACGTAAGGTCCTCGTTGTCTCGAGCTCTTGCCGCAACGCGTCATTCAGCATATTGAGCTCTTGTCGAGCCGCTTCTTCCTTAGCTTCAGCCCTCTCACGGGCGAATTGCTCAGCGAGTCGTTCGTTTTTTTCGTCGTCTCCGCTCGAGGTCTTCACGAAGTCGACGTCGAGTTGCGGATCCGCGCTCAATCGTAGTGCGCTCGCCACGGTCCGGTGTCGTTGGACTCATATTCGAAAATATTGCTGTTTCTGGAGGCGCTTCAGGGGGCAATTCGGTAGCGTCGACTGCCTCGTCCTCTCGTAATTCACCTTCCTCGCGGCCGGTCTCAGTTTCGGCGGGAAGCACTGGAGGAGATCCTTCCTCACGCACGTCTGCGTCGTCTTCCATACTATATCAAAAGTCGATGAGGAATCTCGAACCAAGTCCGGATTCGATCACTCGAAGCAATGCACGTCGCTATCAATGACGCGGTCTGTCGCTGTCAAAACAGCACTCACGGAGTTCTTGTCCGCCTGGCAATCCAAAAAAATGCCGGTGGGTGGCGATCCCAGTCGCTAACAGCTTCCGCCGTTTAAATATACCAAAATCAATCCCGGGTGAATGCGCTGCGATTTCCGACTCGCGCGCGTGTTCGTCGTCTCTCGGGACGTACGAGCGAAACAAAATCCGCGTATAATTTCAACGCAATTCGGTCCGCTGGAACTCCGCGTGCTTTATCACGCGCGCAGAAATCCGGTCCACGTAATACAGTGCGTACGGGGCACTCGTTCGTTGGCGACCGATATAGTAGCACAGTCTCGTGTCCTCCACCACGTATGGCGGCACGGAAAAACACGCCCGACCCCCAGGTGACAACGGGGGTACTCACCGACTCGCCCTAGACCTCACTGAACGAGGCCAACACGGACTCGGGGTCGGTTATACTCGCCACACGCCTTGCTCACGCTCACCAAGCCTCTTAACTTGAGGATGGAGAGTTGGTTTATGATAGCAAGATACGCCTCTCTCGAGGGAGAGGTATGACGTCACTAGGAAAGTAAGAAAAGGCGTCCCGTTGAACGGGTATCAAGCCTTGAGAAGGGGGGTAAGCCTTAGCGGTCAGGAGTTGCCGCCACAGCACCAAACACCAGCCTGTCCCAGTGACAAGCCACTGACACACCACGCACGCGCCACGCACGCGCCACGTCGCCTGTCCTGACACTAGGTCACATGCCACGTTCACTTCATACACACATGACACTCGTGCGGTTATGAGGCCCATGTTGTTCGTGTTCTAGCACGACGCTACCACTTGCGCGCGAGTGTCATGTCGGCCACCGAGCTCTAGGACGCACGGAAGCGCCTGCCGGACATCGTCAACCAGCTCCGCACTTTCAACCCCGACGGTGATGCGGTGGAGGACGCGACGCACCTGCGACACCTCGAACAGGACGTCGTGGACTACGCCCAGTTCCTGGCTGACGCCACCGGCTCCATCAGGCTCCCGCGGTTGACGCCCGAAGCCGGCCTGTTCCTGCTCTGCCTCCTGCGCCGCGGCACCGCGGCGGAGGCGCAGCGCATTGTCGATCGCTGCCAGACTGGTGCCGACGCTTTGGACCGCCTACGCCAGCGCTTCGCCTTCAACAGCAAGACCGAACTCCGCCAGCATCTGCACGATCTGTCCTTCGTCTCGTTCGTCACGCCCGACCTTTACCTCGCGGCCTTCGAACGTAACATCACGGCCCTTGAGGCACTGGGCGACACATTCACCGACACGGATCGCATGCTTTACTTCCTCGCGGGCCTCAAGGGACCCAAAGGGGGGGGTGACCTGGCGGAGGCCCACCGTCTTCTCGCGATTGAGTCCGCCCGGACAGGCGCCTCGTACGACACCTTCATTAAGGTCTTTGCCACGTACTGCCGCAACGCCGATATCAGCCGCGGCGGCTCTCGCGCACGCGCCCGCCAGACCGCCGCGCAAACTGCTGTCCCGCCCGGCCGCACCACGCTCAACTACGACTTCCGTCCGGACTGGACCCCAGTCCCGTTCTGCAGCAAGTGCTACGGGCTCTTTCACACCGCCCGCATATGCCCTGCCGACATCACGAGCCGTATGCCGTGCGGAATCTGCCGCTTCCCCACCCACACCACCGACAACTGCGCGCTCAAGACTCCCGGCTGGCAGCCCGGAGACGTCCTCTCGATCCGCGACCTCCGCAAGTTGAGGACTTTCCGCTCCCGGGACGTGCCACCCGCCCGCCCGGCCGCGCCGCCCCATCAGGCGCCCCCGCCGGCCCCGCAGGCCCCTGAGCCTGCGCCGACCGCTGCCGCGGCCGCCCGCCGCACCACCGACGCCTGTCGGACCGGTTACACCATCGGCGCGCGCGCCTTTATGGCGCGCGGCATCGAGCCACCGTTGGTCTCTCCCGGCGCCCTTCACCTGACGTTGACGTTGCTCTTCGTGGCCGCCGGGGCTATGCTCGGTCTCTGCCTCGACGGCCGTGTTGCGCTGCCCGCTCTCCTCCTCGTCCCCGGCCTTGCATGCGTCCTCCGCACTGTCTCATTCCCGCTCCTGTGCAGCACCACGGCGCGGGCAGCCCGTGCCCGCGCGGCGCCACCAGACGACTACGAGGAGCGGCTCGTCGACTCCGCCTGCGACAACCACACGCGGCCCGAGTACAGCACGGTGGTCTCCTACACGAAGACGTGGCTGTCCTGGCTCCCGGGCGGCTTCTTCGACGGTGGACGCCACAGCCACGCTGTCAGTGGACACGTCATCGAGAACGCCACGCTCCAGACTACGGACGGACACATCGACGTCACCATCGCTGCAGCCATTACGCCCTCGCTCCCGCGGCTCTTCTCGGTCGACCAGTTCAACAAGAGCGGGAGGCGCTTCATCAGCGGGTCGCGCCCTCGCCTCGAGACGAGCGACGGCAAGATCATCCCCCTCATCAAGCGAGGAAAGGACTACGTGCTCATCACCCGGCGCACGGGGAGCGAATCGGCGACGGCCGGCACTGCGGCCGTCACCGCCGCGGCCCCCGCCGCCGCCGCCGCTGCCGGACGCCGGCTCGCGCCGCGCGGTGTCTATGGCTCGGCTTTCGTCTCCTCTCTCGTCGCGACCGCGGTCTTGGCCGGCGTTATGGCTGCTGTGGCGTCGAGTCATGCCGTTGGGGCGGCAATGCTGCAGCACCCGAGCGCACGGCCGGTCGACCCGGTCCTCATGCCGGGCCTCCGCCTCGACGACGTCAGCGCCCATCAGATGCTCGGCCACGCCAGCGATGACCGCCGGGACGCCGCCCTGAAGCGGCTCGGCCTTCCCGCTGTCGGGGAAAACCGGCACCCCATCTGCTGCACCCTCGGCCGCTTACGCAAGGCGCCCACGCATTCCACGACGACGAGCGCGACCACGGCACCCGACGGGGCCGTCGTTGAGGTCGACTTGCAAGGCCCCTTCAACCCGCCGACACTCGGCGGGGCGCGATATGGGCTCGACTTCGCCTTTCGGCGCCTGGCTCGCCTGGCGAGCTCGCTCATTGCCAAGAAACGCGACGCGGCGGGGGAGCTCCCCGTGCTTCTCGCGTCCGCGCGCGCGACTGGGCTGCACCCCACTACCCTCCGCGCGGACTTGGGGGGGGGAGCTCGACAACCCGCACTTCCGTTCTACGGCAGCCGCCTCCGGCCTCGCCGTCGAGTACGTCGTCCCCGAACGCCACGTCCACGCCGCCGAGAACGCCCACATCCGGATTCTGGACGTGGCGCGCGCCAACGACGTCATGGTCCGGAACGTGCTCCATCCCAAATTCTGGGGCTATTCCTACCTCTACGCCCTCCGTCAGGTGAACGTCGTCGGCGGCTACATCGGCGAGCACGAGGACATTAGCGGCATGGCGCCCTACGGCTCGCTCGTTGCCTACCGCGTCGACGCCGCGAAGAACACCGAACGCGCATTGATCGGGATATACCTAGGATGTCGGCCCGAGGCCGGTCCCGGGGCCGTCTACGTTGTTCCAGCGCCGCGATCGGGCTGCGTCCAGGACGACCTTCGCCTCGTGCGCACGACCGCGACCGTCCGCTTCCTCACCGCACCGGGCACGCCTGTTACGACCGACTTGCTCCGCACCACTCTCGACAGCTTGCGTGCAGCGGCCACAGCCCCGCTCGCGGACGCCGGCGCCCCGACGCCGCCACCGCAAACACCCCCTACCTTGACCCAAGCCTTCAAGATTGCGCAGGCGTACGCGACCGCGACGTCGGCGGGCGAGCCCGCCCCCGACCACGCCCCGCTACCGGGCCCGGGCTTGTTCGACGACGATCAGGATCCTGCCCTTTGGCACGAGGCGCCGCCCTCGACCTTCGTCTTCGACTACGGACCCCCCGACCCGACGGCTCCCCGATCTCTTCGGGAGGCCCGTGGCCGCCCGGACGCTCCTGGCTGGACGGCGGCCGTCCTCAAGGAACACGGCGCCTTCTTCCAATTCGAGGCCATCCGCGTTGTAGCCGCCCGTGACGTCTCTGATGACGCCGTGGTCGTCAGCTGCATTACCGCCCTCGCCGTCAAGCGCGATTGCACGCAGCAGGTTCGCTTCTGCTACGACGGGGCTCAAGCCAAACGGACCGAGACTGCGCATGCGCTCGCCGTCCCGGAGGACCACGACGATGCGCCTTGTACCGTCACTGCGGTTTCACCCTCGTACGCGACGCCATGCGCTGACAACAATGCCGAGCTCGTCTTCGTGGCCGTCTGCAACCGCTACGGCCATGTCGCCTGCGCTGGGGACGCTCGGTGCGCCTACCTCCAATCTCACCCACTCCTGCCTCATGAGCGCCGCTACATGCGCCCGCCTCGCCACATTGGCGACTACATGGCAAACCTTCCTCCGGACCAACGATACGACCCGGCTCGGTCGCTGTGGCTCACGCTCAAGCCTGTCTACGGCCAGCCCCATGCGGGCCGCAAGTGGTATGAGACGTTCGTCGAGTACCTCGGCCTTCTTGGCTTCCTCGAATCGCCGTACCACCCCTGCTTCTTCTACCGCTATGAAGATACTGGGCCGCCGACGGTACTCATCAGCGTTGTCGACAACATTCCGCTCGCGGGCCAACCGGCCGCCGTGGCTGAAGTGCGCGCTGCGCTCAACGACCGTTTTGTCATGACGTGGGAACACGTCGCTCACGACATCTGCGGCATCACCCTCGACTACCGTGCCGATGGCTCTGTCTTCGCCCACCAGCGCCCGTACATCGACAAAGTCCTCGGTCACCTCGGCTACGGCTCGATCACGGTCGGGCCTGCCCCACCGATGCACCTGGACTTCAACGTCGACCCCCACGTACCCGACAAGACGGCCGACAGCGGCGACGTCCGTGCCGCGCTCGCCATCAACCCACGCGAGGCCCTTGGTCTGCTCATGTTCACGCGGGCGACGTTACCCACCTTCGCGCGCACGGTTCACGTCCTGGCCACCGCCGTAAACGTGTGGTCCGAGCGCCACGCTCGGGCCCTCGACCGCGCCCTGCGCTGGCTCGCGGCTCACCGGGACCTTAGCATCCTGTTTTCTGCTGCCTACCGAGGCGCCTTCCACCTCTCTGCTTATGCGGACGAGAGTCTTGGCTGTGAGGTCGCTCGCGGTGCGCACGGCTCTGCCCTCTCGCGCCTCGGTGGTGCCGTTCTCCTCCAGGGGGCCTGCGTCTCCGGGGCCAGTCGGCGCGTCTCTGCGACGTGCCACAGCGCGCCTGAGATTGCCATCTTAGCCGTGTCTCACACTGTCCGTCGCCTTCTTGGCGTGCGCCACCTCATCCAGACCCTCGAGGGGGTCCGGCCGCCTCGCACCACGGTATGGTGTGATAACCAACCGGCACTGAAGATCGTCCGTCGCCGTCTTCTGTCGCCTAACTTGCGCCATCTGCGTATCGCCCTCAATGCCCTCATTTGCGCAGTTGATACGTACGACTGTGCCTACAAGTACGCCAAGATCAAGCTCAATTACGCCAACGTCTTCGTTTCCAACGAGGACGCTGACCTCTTCGACCGCGATACTGCCTTCCTCACCGGTCATGTCACCCCCGACCTCTCCTAGACTCCTGGGGAGGTCCTACCTCGCTCTGCTCTTGTTCTTTCTTTTTCGCGCCCTTCCGCTGCGCTTCGCTCCTTTCACGTGCCTCCTGCAGCCCTCCCTTCGCACCTGATCGCTTCGCTGGATGGGAGGCACCAGCCTGTCCCAGTGACACGCCACTGACACACCACGCACGCGCCTCGTCGCCTGTCCTGACACTAGGTCACATGCCACGTTCACTTCATACACACATGACACTCATGCGCCAAAATCCTCGAGCCCCCCCACATTCCTCGTCTTTAAAGGTCGACATACGAAAACCCTTGTCGGTCGCCGATGGAAGAGGACGAAGTGGAACTCCTGTCGTCGGTCGGGAAGAAGGTGAGCTTTTCGCCAGTGGAAGGTCTGGCCCGGCAGGACCTCGAGCGCCTCGACCCGTCCAAGTTGACCCCCCTGACGCCCGAGGTGATCTCGCGGCAAGCGACCATTAATATCGGAACAATCGGACATGTCGCCCACGGCAAGTCGACGGTCGTGCGGGCTATTAGCGGCGTCCAGACGGTGCGGTTCAAGAACGAGCTCGAGCGCAACATCACGATTAAGCTCGGGTACGCCAACGCGAAGATCTACAAGAAAGTGTGCGAAGTACCAGGGCCCGGAAACTTTGTGAGCAAGGGCTCGGGCACAGCCGACGCGTTTGACGATGGAACCGAGTGGCGGCTCGTGCGGCACGTATCCTTCGTCGACTGCCCGGGGCACGACATCCTAATGGCGACCATGCTGAACGGGGCAGCCGTGATGGACGCCGCACTTCTGCTCGTAGCGGGGAACGAGCCTTGCCCACAACCTCAGACATCCGAGCACCTCGCCGCCGTCGAGATCATGCGGCTCGAGAACATCATTATATTGCAAAATAAGGTCGACCTCGTCAAGCCCGACGCGGCCCTCGCGCAGCACGAGCAGATTCGCAAGTTTGTTGCCGGAACAGTTGCCGATGACGCTCCGATTATTCCGATCAGCGCCGTTCTCAAGTACAACGTCGACTGCGTCTGCGAGTACATCGCCCACCACATTCCCGTCCCCAAGCGCGACTTCACGAGCCTCCCGCGACTCATCGTGATCCGGAGCTTCGACGTCAACAAGCCGGGAGAAGATGTTGATAAGCTCAAAGGCGGTGTCGCCGGCGGATCGATCCTCCAGGGCGTGCTCCGCGTCGGCGACGAGATCGAAGTCCGCCCGGGCATCGTCAAGAAGGACGCCCAGTCGGGCGTGGTCTCGTGCACCCCCATATATTCGAAGATTCTCTCACTCTACGCTGAGCAAAACGAGCTCCAGTTCGCCGTGCCAGGCGGCCTCATCGGCGTTGGCACCCACATCGACCCCACCCTCACCCGCGCCGATCGCCTCGTCGGCCAGGTCCTTGGCATCAAGGACCACCTTCCCGACGTATTCATCGAGGTCGAGGTCTCATTCTATCTACTTCGCCGTCTCCTCGGTGTTAAGACCCAGGAGGGCTCCAAGCAGGCCAAGGTCCAGAAGCTCCAGAAGCAGGAAATCCTCATGGTCAACATCGGCTCCACGGCCACCGGAGGCAAGGTCCTCGCCGTCAAGACCGACCTCGCCAAGATCCTCCTCACAACTCCCGTCTGCACCATGGAGGGCGAGAAAATTGCACTTTCGCGCCGCGTCGAGAAGCACTGGCGCCTTATCGGCTGGGGCCAGATCCGCCGCGGCGCGCGCGTTGACATCAACGACGCTTCTTAGTTACTATCCGTATTGCTGCACGGTCGTATAGAATAGGATAGGATAGGACTTGAGTAGATAGGATGGCCGGGTTCTTCTACACCGGGACGTGCTGGAACTGGACTGTCTTCACCGCGAGTTCCACGAGGTCGTTTCGGAAACGTTGTCGACGCCCTCGACCGGATCCCCGGCCAGTACCATTCCTCTACATTTCCGGCGCTAGGGCTCTTACAACGGGTCATAATGGGTGTGGCGCGAGGGCATCACGTTGGGCATCTCGGGTAGCCTCCTGAGCAGCAAGCCGTTCGCCCGTCGAAGGTTGCGGCGCCGAGGGCTTGAACCACTTGACCCTGGCATACTTGTGTTCGAACTGGTCGAGGAAGGCGCCGAGCTTCTTCCAGTCGATCTCGACGTAGTTGACCGGCGGCCGCAGCTGCTCACCGCCGTTCAGCTGACTCTCGAACTTTTTGACGAGCCATTCCTTGATCTTCTCGCGGGCGTTCTTGTACTTCTCGCTCCTCGCGCGCTCGTCATGGATCTGGAGCTCGGGCTTGCTGTCCTTCCGCGCGACCCGACGAGCTCGGACAGCGCGCCCATCAAGCGGTTCCGGAAATTGAGCAAGATGGACGCCTCTCGGGCGTGGTCGAACGTCGTGCGAATGAACTTGGCGATGGACTTGGCCGGGTTCGAGTTCGTGTACTCGATAAAGACGTCGTTCGCGTGCTTGGCGATCTGCCCCATGACGACGAGGACGTCGCGACGGTTCTTGCCGCTGCCGTCGCCGTGGTAGCGGTAGAGACACTGGCCGAGGAACGAGATGAGCCGGAACGGAAGGCGGGCGAGTTTCCATTACTTTTCATTCACGTAATAAATGATGAGGCAGATGTAGACTGGCAGGGCCTGGAAGACGGGGACGACCTCACCGTCGATGATTCACGAGCGAAAGGGCACGACCATGAGGCGGAGTTCGTTGTCGAAGAAGCTCCAGAGGTACAGGAAGCCCGGGAACTTGCCGCACGCCCACTCGAGTGCCTCCTCGTCGTCTGTCGGTGTACGCTCGCAGTCTGCCTTGAAGCGGGCCCGCGCGAGGGCGACGACATGAGCGCGGGTCTCGTCGTGCGTCCAGACAGCATGGAGGAGGAAGACGATAACCTGGAGGCGCGAGTACTGGCACTTGATGACTTTTTTGGCCTTGCCACTGATGCCGCCCGTCTCGAGAACTTTCGGTGCAGTTTTTGCCTTTTTTGAACACTTGGCCGTGGTCGTAGCAGTCTCAGAAGCAGAAGAAGCACTGTCGTCAGCCGCAGAGGCAGGAATCGGTACGATGTGGCGCCCGTCAGTGCCGACGTCGCTTTGCTCCAGAGCTCTGCTCTGAGTAGACCAGGGGGGCAGCGAGAACGTCCTCCTCGCTCTCGGGGAAGAGGCAGCCGCCAGTCGTCGGCCCGTCTGCACCGTTTGCAGGGGGCGCGCCGTCGGGCTCTGGCCCCGTGTCAGCTTCGATCTAGTCTTCAACCTCGAAAGGCGAACCGAGAAGCTCGTTCTCCTCGTCGTCGTCGCCAGGGAGGCCGGTGTCCTCTCAAGCCAACGACTCGTGCATCGTCTCGTCGAAGGCGGAGGAAGCAAGATTGTCGTCCTCTGTTGTGGTCGTCTCGTTTGACGCGGAGCCCGGATTGGCCATAATCTTGGTCATGGCGTCGGCGCGGTAGTTGAGGAGGACGAAGATCGGGGCATAGACTTGAATGCAGTCTACGGGGTCGCAGAGGGGCGATTCGAGGAGATGCTTCTGGAGGTGGAAAACGGCGAGGTTGACGATTGAGCTGGAGCAGGCCGAGTAGTTCAGGACACTGAGCTGGTCGTAGAGGAGGAATGGCTCTGGATCGACCATGATCACTCGATCCCATTTCGGTTGGTTGATGTCGAAGAACATGCTGTTAATGTACGGGATGATGGTGTCAACGGGGTCGCGGAGGGAGCTGCCTTTGCAGGAAATCGAAGGGGGCGCAACCTGGTCGCGGAGACGGGCAGAGCCCTTGGTTGGGTCTTTGTCTGGAAACGTGTCGCGGCCGAAGACAGTGGCGCCGCTGGTTTCGATGCGCATTGTATTGCCCGTTGGGATCGACTCCCTGAATTCTGCGAAGAGGGCGCGGATCCGCGAGATGAAGCTGGGTGCGTTGACCTGCTGCATGGCGGGCAGCCTGTCAGGTGCCGTACTCAGGCGGCGGCCGGAGGGGTGGCGGGGAATGAACCACAGGAGGACAGTTATGGTGTAGACAGCGAGCGTAAAAGGGCCGCCGTCTGGATGCTGCCCGAAGTGCAGGAGGACTTTATTGTCAAATGTGACCTGAGCGCCCGTGGCGTCAGCAGCAAGCGAAAGCAACGCGCGGGGTAGGCCATCCTCAACGCGCTTGGCGATTGCTTTGCGCCATTTGCGAATCGTCTCGAAGGAGGAAACATTTCCGCACGCCGAGAGGAGGCCCTGGCCAGTGGCGGTGAGGTGCCCGGTGAAGACGGCCATCAGGCTTAGCAGGAAGCCCATGTGCGTGACCTTGCGCCCGCCCGTTGCCATGCTAATCAACATGGCGATGAGTGTGGACGTACGGAGCTTGATTTTTGCAGTTGCGATCTCGAGTTTGGATCTGAAGTCGGAAGCGGGGGTCTTGGCGTAGCGGTAGGTTTCATCCTCGATGCCCTTCCACCGCTTCTCATGGTTGAGCCTGAGCTCACTTAGGCCTCGCTTCATGGCGGATTCGAGGCGCTTGACTTGGCGCGTGTTGGCCTCGGATGTGATGATGCCCTCGAGGAATGTGGTGAGCGTCGCGACTGGCTGGCCGAGGCCGTGAAGGGCATTACCGGCGGCGTCGAGGTCGAAGCGAACGGGGAAGCCCTGGTCGTCGATAAACTTGTCCACGGCGTCGCGAGCATTGACGGCGGTGGCACTGTCGCGGATTTTTATGAGGCCCTCGCGCGCCTCCTCGGCAAACTTACCGCACTGTGCGAGGCGCCCCTTTTCGCTCCGAGCTTCGAACTCTGTGAGTAGCCGCTCGTGCTTGGCGACCTCGACGCGAAGGTCAGCCATCCTGGTCACAGCATCGGACTCAGCGGACTCGGCGGAGACGACGCGGGCGGCCGAGGCTGCGAGACGGGCGTCGTGCTCCTCCACCTCGCCCCGCTGCTTTGCGAGTCGTCGTTCATGCTCGTCGAGCTGGCGCTGCTTCTCCTCCAACTCGCCCCGCTTCTGTGCGAGTCGTCTTTCATGCTCGTCGAGCTGGCGCTGGTCCTCCTCCAACTCGCCCCACTGCTGTGCGAGTCGTCGTTCATGCTCGTCGAGCTGGCGCTGCTGCTCCTCCATCTCGCATCGCTGCTTTGCGAGTCGTCGTTCATGCTCGTCGAGATGGCGCTGCTGCTCCTCCTCCAACTCGCCCCGCTGCTCCGCGAGTCGTCGCTCGTGCTCGTCGAGCTGACGCTGCTGCTCCGCGCCAAACTCGCCCCGCTGCTTTGCGAGTCGTCGTTCATGCTCGTCGAGCTGGCGCTGCTCCTCCTCCAACTCGCCCCGCTGCTGTGCGAGTCGTCTTTCATGCTCGTCGAGCTGGCGCTGCTCCTCCTCCAACTCGCCCGCTGCTGTGCGAGTCATCGTTCATGCTGGCGCTGCTGCTCCTCCTCCAACTCGCTCAGCTGCTTTGCGAGTCGTCGTTCATGCTCGTCGAGCTGGCCCTGCTGCTCCTCCTCCATCTCGCCCCGCTGCTGTGCGAGTCGTCTTTCATGCTCGTCGAGCTGGCGCTGCTCCTCCAACTCGCCCCGCTGCTGTGCGAGTCGTCTTTCATGCTCGTCGAGCTGGCGCTGCTGCTCCTCCTCCATCTCGCCCCGCTGCTTTGCGAGTCGTCGTTCATGCTCGTCGAGCTGACGCTGCTGCTCCGCGTCAAACTCGCCCCGCTGCTGTGCGAGTCGTCGCTCGTGCTCGTCGAGATGGCGCTTGTACTCTTCGTCAAACTCGCCCCGCTGCTGTGCGTGTCGTCGCTCATGATCGTCAAGATGGCGCTTGTACTCTTCGTCAAACTTGCCGCGCTGCTGTGCGAGTCGTCGCTCATGCTCGTCGAGCTGGTGCTCGTACTCCACGTCAAACTCGCCCCGCTGCTCCGCGAGTCGTCGTTGATGCTCGTCGAGCTGAGGCTGCTGCTCCGCGGGTGTGCGCTCGTTGTTGCTAATGGTAGCGCGCTGCCTCTTGAGCTCCGAATTGATGTTGGCGAGTTCGCGTCGCGTTGCCTCTGTTACCGTCTTAGTGGACTGCAGCTGGCTGTTGGTTCTTTCGACTTTCGCGTTGACAGCGGCCAGTTCACTGTAGCTTGCCTCGATTTTCGACAGCAGCAACCGCAAGTGGGTGTCGTTCTCTGCACGTCGCTTCTTATCTTCGTCCTGCGTCGGCTTCTTTTTTCGAGCTGCAGCCGGTGAGCCTCGCAGCGGCACCAAAGACCCTGTTACGGGTGTATCCGGCGCGCGCCGCTTACTCCCCGGCTGTGGGCTGGGTCGCACGCTGGCCTCTTCGCCAGCCGGCATGTGAGCCCCCGCGACTGCGCTTCGCGGCGGCGTCGACGAAGCGATACTCGCAGCACTGGCGTCCGCTGCTGTGGCCTCCGGCATTGGCGGGGAATCTGCGCCAGTTCGTGGGGTCGACGGTGGTGTCTCGGCCTGGTCTAACGAAGCCTCGTCGTCTAACGTAGCCTCGTCGTCGTAGCCGTCGGCCGCAACATCCTCCTGGCCGTAGACAGTCTCGGTGAGCTGCCCCAATGGCGGTGGGTTGCCGAAGTCCCAACCTGAAGAGTCGGGGTCGTGGTCGCATGCCTTGACGATAGGCCCCAAGCCTCGACCGCAAGAGCACGTCGGGAGTCGCCCGCGGCGCCTACCTGCCGTAAACCTGCCGAGGTTGCTGCAGTAGCCGAAGCGACGGTTCCCAGAGCCGTCGTTGTAAGCGTATCGCCTATGCGTATCGTCCTCGATGCCCGCCAACGCCCTATTAAATATGCCCAGTTCTGGAAGCTCTACGCCCTGCGAGTCCGCGCGAACTTCAGCGAGGAGTACTTCATCCAAGATCCACTTCCCGCGGGTGTCTATGCGTCGCGCAGCGGTCACAAGCGCGTTGTTTGTTACCTTTTTCGGCATCGCGTGCGGCGAGTCGCGAACGACAAGGTTCCCATAACCGAAGTCTCTAGACGAAAGGGCCCACAGGTGGCCCGTGAGGAGAGGAGCAAATAAATCCAATCTTCTGGAGATCCCGTTCCGCTCTTCGTGCCTCTTGGAACGCCGAAGTTCGTGTTCAGTTTCGGAGCGTGCTGACTCAGCAAGGGCCCACAGGTAGCCCGTGAGGAGAGGAGCTAATGAATCCAATCTTCTAGAGATCCCGTTCCGCTCTTCGTGCCTCTTGGAACGCCGAAGTTCGTGTTCAGTTTCGGAGCGTGCTGATGCTGACTCAGCAAGGGCCCACAGGTAGCCCGTGTGGAGAGGAGCTAATGAATCCAATCTTCTAGAGATCCCGTTCCGCGAGATCCCGTTCCGCTCTTCGTGCCCCTTGGAACGCCGAAGTTCGTGTTCAGTTTCGGAACGTGCTGACTCAGCAACAAAATCCTTCTTAAAACTTCTCAAGACTTCTCAAAACTTCGAGATCGAAAATTTCAATTAGGATTAGTACCCCCCTATCCTAGGGTTAGCTCTCACTACTTTTAGCGCCTTTTGATTTAAGAAAAAACGCTGTGTTATTCACACCGGCTGTCCTCGATATAGGAGACAGATGCGAGGGCAGACTACCACTGCTCTCTCTCTGCTGAAGGGTAACACAGTTGAAATTACTGTTCTCTAGGTATTGGGCACCAGTCCCGGTATCAGCAGAGTCCCAGGATTTCCAGAAGAGTTCCGCTCCCTGACGTTCCTGAACCAAAACAAGATGCCAACCAATCAAGAACTCCAGAAGGAGATAAAAGACCAAGAAGCTCGCATAGAGGCAAAGCATACAAGGGAGATGCAAGCACAACAACAAATGATACAAGCACAAGCTCAAGCGCTACAAGCACTCCAAGCACAACTCAATGCCATGCAGACACCACCTGCCGTCGCTGCTGCGACTGCTCCCCCCACTCCAGCTCAACAAGACCCCAAGAACAAGGCTAACACCTTTAGTGACCCACCTAGCGCCGTCCTTAAGTCAATGGACTCCGCTCAAGTCACACCCCAAATGCTTTCGTTTCGCGTTATGCAGTTGTTCGTCGAACATCTGATGGCTGAACCAGGCATAACGCAATACTTCTTGCAGGGCTTCTACACGTGGGAATCCGTCTTGCGCGGATCTAACGATCTAGCTGACGCTCTTCTCAGCCACTGCATCAAGGAATATGACAAGGACCCCGACAACCACGCTACCGCCGGGAACACGCAAGATTTCCAGGGCCGTTACGTCTACTACAAAGGCGTTTACCGCTAGTTAGGCAAACACTTCCTGGAGAACGCCTACGAGCCTAAGCTCCAAGAACTTAATGACCAAGACAAGGACACGACCGATACGACCAAAGGAAAGTTGTATCCGATCACACAACCTCACCTCCAAGGAAAAGAAGCCGACTCCATCGTGTACCTCCGCGAGACCGTGCACCCCCTTTTTCGCCGTTTCCTGCACGCTGGTAGCGACTCCGTCAAATTTCCAATTCCCTTGTGATGCGAGCTCAGCTGGTCATATACACGCTACCCTCATACGCATCTATCATTTGACAAGGGAGTTATATACTCTTCTGACAAGTATGCAAAGCTCAGGCATAACTTGGTCTTATCTGTATCCGCCCTGGCCACAACAGATTCTACCATACAATTGCCATTCGCACTGGATCTTCGGCTTATAACACATATGCACCTTGAACATCTTAATTTCCTTGTGACTCTTGTTCGAACACAGAGTCGCAAAGCTCAGGCTATGTTCAAGCCATCCAAATTCAGCATGTGATTGCTACTGTTGCTCAATCGTGGGTACAACATCTTGACGACGACGTATCATTTTCTGATGATACAAAACCGCCATCACTCCAGGATGTAATGTTCAGCCCCACTTATACTCAGGCAGAACATCAAGACTTTCGGCGCTCTTTTTATTTATTTATTTTTTTTTTTTAAGTTGACCGAAACGTCGTTAAACTACTTACACTCCACGCCAGACCCTACTCTGGAGATATCCTCGCCATCGTCACCTCCTACGTCTTCTGCTTCGCTTGCTGATTTAGACGCCTTGCGTCAACAAGTCGAACTGCTCCAGGAAACTCTTCTATCTTCACGGATCCGTTCGCCAAGTCCAACTTATTGGAAAACCAACTGGACATCTTACAACTATATTCTCTTTTGCCATCCATACTGAATGCTCTACTTGCACTCACATTTCACTTGGCACCACATCATTCAGCTATTGGTGTTCACCACCTTACAGCAGAAGCTGACGATGATTCCAACACTCTCGAACCGGTAACAACTAACGACATCTACCACCTCACCTCAGATAATCCTAACACACTGTCGGTTGTACCTGTGTTTCGTAATGTTCTGTTCAAAAGGGTCAAATCGACTCTCAGCTCCACCAAGTCCAAGCCCTAAGACCCCTTCTATACTCGTGATGCTCCGTATGTGACCTCTGCGACCATCAAGACTGTATTCTCCTTCTTTCTTTCCTTCATCATCATCTTTCTCAAGAGATGTTCTATAGTCGCACCTTGCGATTAAGACATCTCGAGGGGGTGCAGAGAAATCTGCTGCCTCTTACCCTTATCCGTCCGTTGAGAGCGTGATCTCTTCCTTACCCTTTCTTCTTCCTTTCTACACAATCAACTAGTCCTCTGATTTGAGTTCAAGCTCATCTCATGGTCTAGCGCGTCCCGAGGTATGTAGCACTATACACTCAACCTTTCTCGTGTAGTTCTAGACGCCGCCTGTCGTGTTCTGAGGATATAGGGAACATACCTGTCATTCCCCGAATTAAATACTTCCAGACGTTCATGATGAGACGGGATGGTTTCCCAGGTGACTTACCACTGCATGCTAAATGCTCTGCAAGTCCACCACAAGATCACGATCATGTCAAAGTCTAAGCCCGTCTCTACGACGGATATAATGAAGCAAGAACAGGCCCTAGTCGATAAACTGACCGATGGTGTACGCTTCCAAGCTAATTCTACTAAGGTCAGCTTGCAGCTGGAAGTGCTTCGTAGGCACATTACGTTTGCGGACGCGGATGCACTCTTGCGTTCGACTCGTATGAGCCGTTCACAAGAAATGCCCCCGAGTACAATGTCATGCTCGATGATGCAATCGAATAAATTTTCGCTCGCTGGGAAGCTCAACAAGTTCAAGCCCTTCTTCTTCCAGATGAGTCTGCTCTTCCGGAGCATCTCAAGACTTGGCATTGTAATAGCACTCATCGCTTAACTATCGATGAGCGCAACGAGCTTGAAACGCTTATTTTTCCGATAGTTTTATAACCTTATCCGACCGGAATTAAATGCGGACGTAATACGCGTCCTAAACCTTCTAAATGCTCAATTCCCTAAATCTATTGTGTATGATTCGTCTCTAACCAATATAACTTTCTCACGTCTCTCCAAAGCCGATTGGAGCAAGTACGCGGAAACGTACGCAGGTTCCCGCTACACGTTCTTTATCAAGAGTCGATCAACAAGCCTGCCCTTGCCACTTGGGCACAATTAAAACAAATATATGCCATGAGTGCGCACCCGAACAAGACGAAAGCGATAATGCTCTTATCTTATTACTACTATGAGACCGTGTCCTGCACGGACGGTCTCTGAACTTAAATAGCAGTTCAACCGCATGACGCTCAATGTTAACTGGTACGCTCATGTGTTTGTTGAACAATTGCTTGCTTTTCAGACTCAGGCTAATCAGCTCAACAAAGAAGAGTCGAAGATTCAGTTTAGCGACTCCATCCTTGCACTTAAAGCACACGAGGAGATCTATAAGCTATATGCTAACCCTTCCGACCACGAACGTTATTCGAAATCCCTTATGGAGTGGTCAACAATTTACGATACACGTTCCAGCAACGACGCGGCTCGGGATCCTGCTCTGCTAAAACTTGTGGATCCAACGGACGTGCGCCCGTTGCTGGAGTTCTTGTTAAAGATTTAAAATGGAACAAAGTTTACGACTAATCGTCTTTTGGACAAACCATCTTTTTGGATTCCTTATGTCCCTGGAACGACAGCATCGAAACCCCCAAAGGTGTTACTAATGGATACCATACAGGAGTCACACGACAGCCTAATAGCACATATTCTTCGCTGGCTACGGTTGCAGGTAAATCTGGCTTCAATGCACGTAAATTGCGCAACGCTAAAGATAAATCTTCGACGATCTCGCCTTTAGACACTTCTTATTACAGGCCGCCATCAAATTACAATGTTAAAGGCACCAGTTACGACCGGCCCATTTACTCACAGACTACTAATCGCAGTACACGCTCCAATATGTCTCTGATGGAAAGGGCTAATTATCAGGTCGAGCGACTTCGCCATCTGTTTGGTAAATTACAGGACGCGAACCCTTATCCGTCTACTGATGTCGAGAATGTACAGGAAGAAATGAAAACTTTGTTAAATACCCTGTGGACTACTGCTTCCCAGGCTCCAACGCAGACTCTTGAGCCTGAAGAAGCAACACAAGTACAGCTGTACATGTCGCGTGTTGAGTCCATGTCTAACTCCATCTCTGGTTTTCTCGAGTTCGATTCATCAGCTCATGGCTCAGAAGAAAAGGATGAAATTAATATATCTGCTCCTACCACGTCCCCCAGTGATGCGGAGCAGAGGGGGGCCGCTGATACGGAAAAGAAGTTTCATACCTCTATTTCTATTAAAGACGAAGAAAATTGATAGTATCCCGCAACCACTACTGCAACATATAAATGCTAAAGCTCAAAGTGCCATTGTCCGCCGTCAAACTCTGGAGGCTCCTCCTAAGTCTGATGAGTCACAGAATAATACTCAACATGATGGAGAGCAAGATGATGGCACTGAACCACCGCGGTTACTTCAAAAGCTAAATAACGCAATTACTTTGGTTGTTACACCCTATGAGCAAATGCAGACTTTTCAAACGCGGTATGCTTTCGGCCAAAGCTCCACTCATGCGTGCTACGCTACAATCCTCAAACTGTATAATGAATATAATTTACCCATTATCACAACAACGGGATACGCCGATTCTTGCGCTTCTCAACACGCTATCAACTTCCGCCGTTACGCAGGCCCCTTGCATATCGTTAAGTTGCCAGAATCATTGTCTCCAGCAATTCAGTCTGCTACTAACACTCAAAGTATCACCCATGCGATGATCATACGCACAGTCATTCCAGCTCTACCGAAGCATCCTGACGTTGGCTACGTCAAGCTTGATGTCGCCTTGTTTCTTCCTAAGCAAAACCCACACAACGACCCTGATCTGCACATAATAAGTATGACGCAATGGGGTGAAGACAAGCTAGGCATGCATCTCTTCGGGATTGAGTTCAGAGGACAGTCCAACATCACCAGTAAAATCGATGATAATGTTCAGATCCCTCTGTTCAGGCTGGAGAATCTGCTTCCCACGCTTCCCATTTATTCGCTGCAGCAAGCTAAGGCACGAAAGATGGAACTTCGCTCTTTGCAGTTTAAGCTATGCTCCTTCAACGAGCAACGTGAGATGCAAGGGCTGTATGCAAAGCTACTTGAACGCGCAATCTACGTTCCCTGGCTTAAGTCTATTTTAGAGTCCATGTACTCACAGCTTCACTATGTTCGCAAACAGCACTCGCCTCCTGTATGACGCTGATTTAATCCCAGTCTGTTGCATATGGTAACATCCACTTCTAATTCCCGTGCACCCTCAGTGACTCTGCTTTGTTCCGGATTGTTTACTCCAGCATTTTTGGCCTGTGGTACAAATGACTTGCGACTCAACATTAAAGTCAAAGTTCTTGTTGAGAGCGATGAAAATCTCACGCACGAGCTTCGAAAAAGGTTTTAGATGACAGTAAAAATCACTGTGCCCCTGGTAGAAAATGATGGCAGTGGTAGTGCCACTCTGACGCCCTGTGCTCTAACGACACAAAGAGTGGCACGGTGTTCGACACAGTGATTTTATTGGTCTTGTAGTGTGAGTGTGAGGGGGAGGGTACTAATAACAAATTGAATTTTCTATCTCTACGCCCTCGCAGATCGAACTCGGTGATGAGCGAAAATCTGAAACAAACAAAACAAATGTCTGGCCAAAGACAAATAGACGTTGAGTTGCGAGGAGGCGTGGAGTGAGAAGTGTGCGAAGTACACGAGAGAGATAGAGTAGAGCGGAGTAGCAGGTGAGTGTGAGTGAGAAAGGAGAAAGAGCGCAAAGTAGAACGTGGAATAGGTTGAAAGGGGAAACAAAGTGAAAAGGAGAATGCATGAGGAGGCGAATAATCAAAAGGGGGAAAAGCATCGATCGTAAAGAAGAGGGAACGTGGAAGAAGATGCTAGGTGGGCTAATGGTGAAATACAGCGAATTCAGTACTAGAGATCAGATCATTATCCTGTTCAGTGACGGATGAAAGAAGGATGTAATGACAACATCGTAAAGAATAAGTGAGTGCACTAGTGTCATCGTTGAATTCGAGAGTCGCATGCATTAAGTCGTGGGTGTTCCGTGACATAGGACAACGGTGCGTGCGGGTGGATAAATCCTAAGTGTCTGACGGATCCTCGTAGTAGAACGGGTGGTCTTACTGATAACCGTAGTAGGGATCATGAGTCCGGCAGTCGTGCAGTGTACGGCAGACCAATGATTGATCGAAAGGCGAATAGTGGGAGTTACCGTAGGAATGAGATTCTATTGTGACTAAAGTTGGCCTAGCAAGGGTGCGACGATGTGACTGAGCGGCAGCGTTGTCCCACGACGAGATATGACCATTTAACCAAATCGGTTTCGACGTGGTGAGGTAATCGTTGTAGCGATGGCGAGTAACTGTCACATACGTGTCGAAGCTGTCGTCCTGAGTGTAGCGTGGGACAGCTGAAGCTAAACTATGAGCGTCTAAAATAACATGCGAGTAATCATCGTGTGATGTTGATATCGGGGTAAAGTCGTCTGGGGGGGGCCATAAATATGAAAACTCTAAATTTGCTGTAGACCTGGAGTTTTGGTCTGGTGGAGGTTGCCATTTGCTATCATCGAAAGATGATTGGACTGACACTGAGGTTTGCAAGTGTGTCGCGTGTTTGAGTGGATGCCGACGTGTGTCCTGTGCATAAGAGTCGGTGCGCTGTGCAGAAGAGACAGGCAACAGGAGTAAATGCCTGAAGGCGACTGTTCGAAAATATTGTCCTTGCCTGGGGGAGAGCTGACTTCGAAGGTATTGTCGGAGTCGCATCTTTCGTGTTCTATTCGGCAAAGTAATCCTGAGTCGTGACAATCGACTGATCCAGTAGGCATTTCATGTCCGTAGTCGTTTTCACCAGAATCAAACTTCCCTTTATGTACAAGCGCGAGGGAGCGTGGTGCATCCCTGGAAAATCGTGCAGTGACTGATGAAGGTGAGACATTCGACAGGAGGGTGTTGTCGATATGCGAGAGCTGTGCAGTATACAACGTGTAGGGAGCGTACGTTTCAAGAGAGGATTAATCTGTGGACGGGAGATGTCCGCAGAATGAACATGATGTGAGGCAATGGCCATAGTGCGCGGACTGTCCGATAAGGAGTCATGCGAGACTGTGGCTGGCAGCGAGTGTGCGGGAATGAAGGAAGAGATAGGCATGGCAATTGACTTCCCTTGATTCGTAACACAACTGGGTGGGGCTTGCGGTGTGCGGCAGTGACATTCGGTAGAATGCCGAGAGCAGCGCGCGTGTCCAACCTGTGGAGATTGGGGGTTATCCTCGCGGGTGCTACGGAAAATGTCGACTGGGTGCGACTCGCAATGGCGGCTGTTGGGCTCAGAGTGCTGCAAGATGGAACCTGCAGTGTGAACGGAGAGGAGCGAGCCGGGTGCGTCATAAGAGCATAATATGCGAGTGCAGCCTGAGCTGTGTCCGAAGGAGAATTCTGACAGTAACGTCGACAGATGCGAAACGTGAACAGAACTGGGCGAGGATGTCGCGCGAAGTCGTGTTGTAACCGAACCATAGATGTGCAGAGCTTCAACGTCAAGCATAGTGCTGGGAGGGACGTTAAAAGAGGCGAGCAAAGGACTCTGCGTGCGGCTATCATTTAGTGGCGGGCATTGGTTGCGCGAGACTGGCGATAACTGCGACATGTTGCGTTGGCATGACAGAACTTCATTTGCATATGGTAGCATGCAGGATGAAATCGAGCGAGCTGAAACTTGAGAGGTGTGACCTGCAAGAGACGGAAGGAAGAGCGTGGGAGGCTCGGAATTGCATTGATGACGGAACTTAGTGGCATCACAAATCGTCGGGAATTGGATCGTCGGGAGTCGCGTCGAAGCGGGGAGGAACGACGAGTGCTCATCAGGTCTTGTCGTGTGACATATGTCATTAGGAAGAGGGACTTCGGTACGTGCCTTGAAGTGAGTTCCGATGTAGCCAGAGTAGCCATAGGAGACGTTACTGATACGAATCGAAACAGATCTTGTCGGCGGTGGAAAACGAATGCGCCCTCGTAATTTGAACTGGGTGAAATCGTCGAATTGCCGGTGAGGCAGAGAGACCGTGGTTGCGGAACGAGCGCAGAGCCGGGCGGCGGTCGGAGGGGGCGCGTCAGCGGTGACTGAGACGACAGTGTTCTGCTTATCCTGAACCAAAAGGTGTTCGGGCATCGTACTGTGCAACGAGCGAGCGTGCATCACAGTTGACTGTGAGTGTACCACGAGGATGGCGCAATGTTGGTAGTCTAAACCGAGAGGGGCGGTGAACGTGGCGTCGCGAGTGCATACGGGCCTGTGCGGTGTCTCGTTTGTAATCGGAATATGACGTATGACATCTAGTCAATGTCAGCACTCGCCAGAGTTATACGCACCCGCTGGAATCTCACCAGCACGGCTACCTCAGCCAGGCAGGTCACTGCACCACCTCGGTCTCCCCTGACACCAGGTCGAGGCATCGCTCATTCGCGACCACCTCATGTCATATATTGGACGACTATGATCAAGAGCACGAACTCATCGCAACGCTCGAGTCATACCCAAAAAGGAATCCTACTTTGGAGCCACCTCAGCCAAACCCACAGAAACTTTGGCCACCAGACGCCACCCATGTGCTCATGGCTTCTCCATTGGTTTCCTCCACAGCTTTTGACTGCAGCAGAGACAAGATGCAACCATCCCGTGCGACTATCTATATCCGCATTCTCGTTTGGGACACAGGCATTTCCTTCGTGCCATATGTTTACGCTCATAGTACCGCCACATACGGCAACCAAGATAGACGTGGACTGCGTTCCACCCTCATCTCTGAGCGTTACCCCCGACATGCTGCTCCCGGCACTGTTAGCCAGTCCCATCACGTCTGATTCAGCTCCCATCGCCTTGTATGAGTGCCGGATCTGCAGTCGTGCAGGGAGGCGAGATCGTCTGTGCTGGCGCGGATTGCAGCGGCAGGGGCGGGTCAGGTGCCTGGGAGGCTGGATGGCGGCCTTGTCTTCCAGAGACGAAGGGAGCAAGTGAAGCTGTAGCTCCATCTCATCGTGATCAGATAGGCGCAGTGAGCTAGTGCGCGTAATCGTGGTGCGCTTACCTGTATCTTCGTGATGTACCTGTGCGTCCTGCGGTGGTGCTTCTGCGAGCGGGACTTAGCTGAAGGACTGATCCATCGGACGGGGTGCATCAGCTATTAATGAGGCAGGAGGCAGTAGCAGTGCAAGGTCGGGTGACAGAACGTGTGCGTGGTCGAGCAATTGAGCGTTGGACCTGGGCATTGTCTGCATAGTCTGGAACCGTGCTGTGCAGTTGGTTTGTATTGTCTCGTCTGCTACATCAATGGGCTGACTGGTGTAGCTGGCCGTTGTGGTCTTATCTTTCGTCTTGTCATCCAAGAGAGACTGCGAGATAGTACTCGTTGCTATGTGCGAGACTAGGAGTAGCTGTTGAGCAGCTGTGGAGAGCTGAGTGCTTTCTTGTCTGGTAGTTTCTTTGGCTGTGGAGTTCCAGAGACATGGTTGCGCAGCGTCAGACGTCTTGGCATTGGGGATTGCCTTAAAGTGACTCGTAAGTTCAAAGTCGGGCGTCGGAGAATGCATCGAAAGACCTGTGAGATCACCAATTGAAATACGCCCTCGTACGGCGTGCGCGAATTGGTGCGGGCGCGATCGACTTATGTTGGTGATCGGAAGGTCGTGAGACACGTGGCGGCGCGGAGCGTCGGTGGAAATGACGAGTGTCTTGGTGTTAAAGGCGGTGACGCGGAGAGCATCGAGAAGCGTGTTCCAAGAGCAAAATCGCGTGAAGCGAGTGTTCCGAAATCAGTGCCAAAATGGGTGTGGCGCGCGGCTGGCCTGTCTGCCAGGTAGTGCAGATGGGTGCGTGAGCTGAGATCCCGTGGTGGAGAGTATCCGGCCTGGAATGCGTGGGGTCCAGCGCGGGAAATCGAAAAGGGGGATCGCCGAAGGAGAGTGCAAGTTCGCTGGGGTCACGGTATGTGGGTGCAGTAGGACCAAGGGCGATGGAAGGGTCCGTCTTGCTGGGTGCATCCTCAATGGCGGAGATGCGGGGACCAGAGCAGCGAGAGCCGTAGTGCCCAGGGTTGCCCATATACGTGTAGTGCACGCGAAGGTGCGGCCGTGTGACATGCTTCCTCGAATGAGGAGTGACGTACCGAGCGATAATGCGCTTTTGAGGGAGGCATCGTGCGTGACTAGGGTGCATGTTTGCGGTGGAGCCGGCAGCTGGCATGGAACATTCGTCGTACATTCCTGTTATGCGAAAATGCTGACAGAAGCGGTTCAGGTGGAGTGAGTCTGTGAAGTGCGCGCGGAGAATGTCTCCTGAGAGCGCAACATCGATTTTCCGGATGCAGCGCAAGCGTGTGGCGTCCAGAAGAGAGCTATGCAAGGGAACATAAAGGACCGAAATGGTCGCAATATAAGCGTGCATAGTTTGCGGCTGATCGGGGCGTTCATAACTCTCGAAATGTATGTCTGTTACTGCGGCCATGGGGAAGGCTTGCCAGAAGCTTGGTCGCGGTGAGACCTAAGGGTCGGCATCCGAAAGGAGTGCGTCCGCTGACTGAGAGTTGAAGGGCGGATGATCATGTGCTGCGACTGATGCTGGTGCGATGACATTCATCGAATCGTGACATGGTGATCGCACATGGGTCCATTCAACCTGCTGAGCAGTGACATTCAGTGCATCCGGCCGAGAAGGTGGATGGTGGGTGCAGCAGCGAGCGCCGGTGAGCGGCAGTGCGCGCCTGTCTTCGGGGAGAGAAGGCAGCGAGGTGGAACCAGCTTCGAAGTGATCGGGAGCGGCTGATCGAGAGATATCGAACAAGGCGGGAGTGCCTGGTGAATCCGAGCTGATACCCGCAGGTGCGGTGAGTTCCTGCGAGTATGGTGACCGTGGGACCGTGGACAGCGTGTCTTGTCCTTGTGGATGCGGCATTGCGGGGGCATTGGTGATGGTGCTTGGATCAGGCGGCTGATCTGGAATGGTCGGGTAGACCATCTTCGAGGCTAGTGAAGTTGGTCTTGCTTCTTCACTGTATGCATCAGACCAGGGGGCTGAATCCGAGCGGATGTTGTCAGTAGCCTATGGCTCTGTTGCCTGGGGCATTGAATACGGTAGGAGTGGCCTGTGGCTCTGTTGCCTGGGGCATTGAATACGGTGGGGCCATGGATCCTTCAGTGTGGTTGCCATAGTCGATGTAGGCGTAATACTCGGGAACATTTCGAGGTGTCTTGTTCTTTGATTTGTCGAACGTGGGAGCGAGGTGGCTTGGTGTTCCGTCGGCAAGGCTGCTTCCTGGGCCGTTGTGCCCGAAGAGAGAAGAAGCCCTTGTGCATGTCTTGGTAGCATGATGGTGACCATGACCATCAGGGAGAGAGCTGTCTGTTGATAATTCGGAATCTGTCGACTCTTGATCTACGTTGTTGTGCTTCTTGGTTTCGCTTTGCACGTCGGCAGGGCTGCTGTCTGGGCCGTTGTGCCCAAAGAGAGAGAAAGCCTTTATGCATGCCGTGGCAGCTTGATGGTGTTCGTTACCATCGTAGATATAGCTGTCTGTTGCTGATTCCGAAGTCGTCGAATCTCGATGTTGGTGGTCTTGTTTCTTGGTGTGACTTTTCCCGTGGAGACGTCGCCGGTGGTAGGGGTACGGTCGCCGGTGTTGGATGTACGCCCTCGCAACTCGAACGCGGGGATGTGGTCGAGTTGGTATGAACCGGGTTAGAGGTGGAAAATTTCATTTTTGCCATGACCCCCCCACCACCACCCCCCCCCCTCTATATCGCTAACACACGACGTACACGCTCAAGAAGCCCGTCACCGGATACTGTCAAGTGCTATCCCCGCGTCGAAGGAGACAGGACGTACAGAGGACAAGCATTTTTACCACTGCGACAAAGGTTCGCCCGGGTGACATCGAATTTCCTGTCTCTAGGTTTTGGGCCCTTTTCAGAGTCGCGGAGTTCTTTAATCTCGCGTTACTCGGAGACAATCGCACTAGTTCGACGTCCCGACCTCGACAGGCTATCGAAGTTCACTTCGACGCCACCCCCCCCAACTCAAGACACACAGACCCCAACCACGTCCAGCGACTCGCAGCACAAGATGTCTCGCAACCAAGACCAAGATCCGCACCAAGCGATCGCACCACCAGAAGACGATTTCGCCGCCGACCATGCCGCCGACGACGCAGATCTCGACGACGACGACGAAGCAGATCTCGACGACGATCAACTCGACGCACTCGACGCGACCTACGCCGTCCACCGTGCCCGAGTAGACGCCCACCTATATCTGTCTCGGCAGCTGTACAAGCAGCTACATACCCCACTGCAGTTCGACGCTACCGCAGCCGCCAGCCGCGCCATGCTTCAGCAGCTGTACCAGCAGAGGGCCAGACAGACCGACGCCATTTACAGCCGAACCTCCCATCCAGCCGCCGCAGCTCCTCCCGCTGTTGCCGCCGCTCCTGCTTCACCACCACAAGCCCCGACCACTCCGGTCACAACACCACAAACCCCGACGACCTCGGTCACCGCACCGACCGTCCCGATCGCTCCTCCAACTATAGCCGCCGCTTATGCACCACCGAACCCCTGACCACTCCAGTCACCCCACCCAAAGCCACGACCACCCCGGTCACCACACCGACCGTCCCGATCGTCCCACCGACCATCCCGGTCGTCACGCCACCCACAACCCCACCTTCCTCTGCCTCTCCAGGCACCACCCCATCACCATCACCTTGTTCGCTTTCATCGCCACCGATGTCGAACACACCACCACCACTCCACACTCAAGTCCCCATCTCCGACACCACTGCCATTATTACCCCGGTACATGGCACACTCCTCTCCGAAGACCAACGCCTCCACCCGCGCAACTACGCCACCTATGGTTGTGACGGCCCTGGCAACTTCTCCGACAACACCACCCTGCCTCCCTCCTCTATGAACCCCGAAGTTCTCTACCACGAGTTGATCGCAACTCAAACCGCACTCGCCAGCGCCAACGCCCGCCTTGACGCCGAAGCCCGCGCTCACGACGAAACCAAATCTGATCTCGCCCACGCAAAAGCTCATCTTTCCGCCCAAGAAGCCTCCTTCGCAATCCTCCACGAAACCCCTCGAGCCCAGGATGCTGTTCTTCAGCAAATCCTCAACTCCCTTCCACCGCCTATCCACCCGGATGCTCCTCGCATCACCCCCCACACCTACTCCATATACGGTTACGACCCTGGTACACCCCCATGCGCCGACACCATATCCCCACCGGCACCACAGCCGCGAGTTGTTCCTTCACCGCCGACCCCTTTCGCTCCAACACCCACTGTCGCTCCGACTCTCCCTTCTGACCCATGTTCCTCTTCTGAGGGCGTCACCCCGCTCAAACTCTCTCACGACCCACCCCTCTTCAACTTCCCCGGCCCCGGACCCGGCTTCCCGGAATCCTCACACCATCTCATTCCTCCCGCACACGACACCCCTTTCCCCAAGTCCCCTCCCGACCGAATTCCTTCTCCTCCACCATGTCACCCACCTCCATCTTACGCCGACTCCCCACTCAAACATACCCTATTCCCACACAACGGACCCGGCCCCCTCACCACCTACACCCCTCCAGGCCTTCGTCTTGCCGACGCCACCCTCCAACACCTCGCCACCCGCATCACCCACCCCCCATGAATAACACTTTCGGCCTCATCCAGCCACTCCGACGAAGCCTACAACTACTACAACGCACCCCCCCGACCATCCCCCTGATTCCATGGAGGACTCCGTCGCCCGCCACCAAGCCCAACAACCAAGCTTCGCACGACCGCAACCTCTTCGGCTCCTTCCCTGCCGTCCGCTCTTTTCCTTCGTCGACCTTTCTTGGTCCAGAGCTCCACTCCTCCCGAGTTCGCTGTGCGAGGGCGTAGAGGTGGAGAATTTCATTTTCGCCATGACTCCCCCACCACCCCCCCCCCTCTCTATATCGCCAACACACTACGTACACGCGCAAGAAGCCCGTCACCTGATACTGTCAAGTGCTGTCCCACTAGACTAGTATCTCTAGGTTTGGCAATGCTATTGGAGTGTTTCCTTCTCTTCCTAAGTTCCTTACGTATTTGCACCGCGCATCTGATAATGAACGCGCCGAATACTACTCGGACATCGTGGAATTGACGTCCCCGTGCACCAACAGAATTGTAATCAACAGGAGAGCCATCTCGACTTTCGAGCTAGATATGGACGATTCCTTATTTCCAAGCGCGTTAAGTGAGCTTGAGCTCACAAAACCTCTTGTCCTCCTTATGGAGATGACACCACCGCACGCTGCATCCTACGAAGACCATATCAGGGTTGCTAATCTACTCTTCTCCTCGATGCACTACACGGTGGACATGTGTGATCGCTTTCCTTGTTACTTATGTGGCGACTTTCAAGCTAGGGGAAGATGGATCCTTGTTGCCCGCAAGTTTAATTCTGGGCCGCTAAACATGCTCACCTGGCCTAATAAAAGGGTCACCTCCTTTCTTGAAATCGCGGATAATAGCAACGCTACAAGTCAATAGCTATATGTCGATGAACCATGAACTCAAGTTTCCCCTGATGCTCCTTACGTGTCGAATCCTAAAATATTCGGCACCTTTAGTCGCACCGGGTCCGTTCGTCTGACTGTAGCAGAGCTCAGGACACTAACTATGCTCTTTCTCCGGCTATTCCCAAAAGACGACAGAGCACCCATCTCTCGATGATATAAATGACATCGCAAATTTTCGCTTAGGATTCTTAACGAATTCAAGGCAGCCCCTACCTTGTATGACATCGCCCATTGAACTCAAAGCGTTTGTCATCTTGTATAACATTATGGGACGCTTGTTCCCTGACTCAATCACTATACCGGTGTCTTTTCGTATCACAACACTCGAAACTGACCAACCTTCACACAGGTTATTTCTAAATAAATCTTCAAGCTCTGCAGAGAAATCTGCTGCCTCTTACCCTTATCCGTCCGTTGAGAACGTGATCTCTTCCTTACCCTTCTTCTTCCTTTCTACACAATCAAATAGTCTCTCTGATTTGTGCTTAAGCTCATCATCATATGGTCTAGCGCGTCCCGAGGTATTTAGCACTATACACTTTACCTTTCTCGTGTAGTTCTAGATGCCGCCTGTCGTGTTCTGAGGATATAGGGAACATACCTTTTCATTCCCCGAATTAAATACTTCCAGACGTTCATGATGAGACGGGATGGTTTCCCAGGTTACTTTACCACTGCTCGCTAAATGCTCTGCAGGTTATGGGCCCAGGCGGGTCCCTGAGAAGCCATGTGTTAAAACGTGCACGTAACCTATGGGTATTGGGCCGTTACCGCGCCGGTTCAGCCTCGACACGTAAACACACTTGTGAATACAACGCCATTACCATTGGGCTGTATATAATACTTTTTGTACACGTGATCGTGTAACCTTGTGTGCACCTGTTCATAGTATCTTATTGTCATGTCAATGTTGATGTGTGTGTAATTGGCTAACCTGTACTCTTGCACACATGTTATGGAATATTTTGGGTACGTCCACTCGTACATTCCATGGCAATGCACTTAACAAGCTCCTTGAGAGCACCAAAACTAACCAGCTGCCTGAGTGACTACGCTTAGCGACACTACTCTGGACTCACAGCTTGCACAGTCGTCAAATAGACATCTTTCCATCGAAAACGATGAGTGTACATAGACACCGATAGACAGACCCCCTTAGAATGTCTAGACAGTGTCAACTGCGTGACTGAACCCACAGGTTCCCCGTCAACTGCTATGGCAGAACACGCAGCACGAGCCGCACCCAAGGCGATCACAGGTGCGGATATATTGAAGCTCGAAGCTCCTGTAGTTGAGTTTCTTAACGATGGAAATCGATTTCAGCTTCAGACTCGCAAGGTATCCTTGCAAATCAAGCACATTAAGCAATTGTTACGGTCCAGTCATGCCGATGCCTTTCTCGAGTACGACTCGTACGAAGCATATACTCGGTCATGCAAGGACTACGAGATCCTCCGGAATCAAATTCTCGATCGCGTTTTCCTGGAATGGAAGACCGATAGGGCTGCTGATCTCCGTTTAGCTGTTGATGAATTGCCCCGTGAGTATCAGGAATGGCATTTCACCAACGAAGCTTTCCCACTTACCTGATGCAGAAGTAGCTCAGCTAGCTACTGTCTGTTACGACTATGAAGTCAAGGCATTACGTCCTGAAATCAATGCCCGTTTCTTAGAAGAGGAACGAATCTTAAATCGCGCGCACCCGAAGGCATTAGCTTTCGACACCCGTGTTCGTGCCCCTGTTACTATGTTTTCGTTAACTGCTGCTGACTGGCACACTTATCAGAACACGTATGCTACATTCTTGCATACTTACTTCAATCTTGAAAGTGTTGGAAAACCAGCACTTGCGGCCTGGCCCGCCATCAATGAGGTATATAACAAAAGTTATTTACCCAACAAGGCTCGAGCCATTATGCTCATCGCCTTTAGTCACTACGAGTCTGTTACGACTACTGATGTGTCCTATTTGAAACAGCAATTTAACTCTGTTGTTTATAATCCTAACTGGTATGTCCATGTATTTATCGAAGCTGTCCTAGCATTTAGGCAAATCTCTTACCAACTTAACCAGGAAGAGACTGACCTTCAATTCGACTTTGGTACTCTTTGTATAAAAATCTATGAAGAGATACATCGGCATTATGCCGATAATACCAGCAACAATCGTTACGATCGTGGTTGGGTAGATTGGTGTTATATGTATGAAACCCGATCTTCATCTCGGCCTGTGCCAGAAGCTGAACGATTGTGTCACCCTACCAACCCTAGCTACATTTTAGAATACGCATTAGACTTATATAATGTAGTATCAAATGGGTCGAACAAAAGACGCTTAGAACGCCCTGTTTCTTGGCAACCCTATGTCGAAGGTTTATCATCTCAACCAAAGCCAAAGTTACTACTTACAAACACTCTGGATTTAGCAGACAAAAGTCTGACTCAAACTGCTAACACACTCGCCTTCATCACTTCGTCTCAACCTGGTACATCTTCCACGTTTAATGCTAGACGCTTGCGTAACTCTAATGATGCTCGCCAGCCTTTCTCTCGCAGCGATTTATCGTATTATCGTTCTGGTGATTCTTACGTCACCAAGAAAACTGCTGGACAGTCTCATGACCGTCCAATTTACTCCCGCACTTTTGACAGGTCCTCTCGGTCTAACATGAAATTATTAGATCGAACAAATCACACCTTAAACACCCTGCGAGAACAGTGTAGTGAACTTACGAAGCATGTGACCGATAATGATACCACGGCTCAGTTACAACCGAATATCAACAAGTTATTTGAGACTCTATTACAATCAGCTGACATTCTGTCAACGACATCTACTGAGGACAACAGTAATTTACTTCGTCTAAACGAACAACTCATGTTTGCAGAAGACATCATTTATGATGTAGACGTTCATCTATCCTCGACCGAAAAGTCGTTAAACTACGTGGAGCCACAACACCATACTGTTGTTACTGCGCCCACCCCAAAGGCAACTCCTCCTACTACAAACACACAGGGTAGTCCTTCCAATACTGTGCCTAACCTCTTTACCGCTTCCGCCATCTCGGCTTTACCACCAGCGATATTGTCCTCGCTATCTTCACAGGTCCAATCTGCCCTCAACCGACCATCACAAGCCGAAACCAAAAGGGATGCCGATCATACTTCGCTATCGTTATTTGATAAAAAGCACGGCATGGCTGATGAGGCTGACGAACCATCACCACCAGTTCAACCGATTATTATTCCAACGAACCTACTATTGCTGGAGAACTTCTTCACAGCCAGCCTCTCCACCACTTGCACACATTCAGAAAACGCCTTCCTCACCAACTACATGAAGCTGAACAGTGTCCCTCCACATTGTTCTTTTCTATAGTTTGACTATTGTGCTACCATCTCATTGATGTCCACTTACGATTTTGCAATACCCAATCATATAATTCCACTGGACTCCAAATACGCGCCGATTGTTATTCAAACAGCCACAGGCCAACAACGTGCCTCACACATGATGTTAACACGTAACATTGTTGTTCCCCTACCAGATCATCCACATGTTGGCTATGTTAAGATCGACTATGTTAAGATCGACTTCGCTTAATGTCTTCAGCCAGTGCACGACCGACATCTCGCTATCCTGAGCATGCTCGAGTGGAACCAGACGAATCTGACCACTGTGTTCAATGATCGAGCTGAGCCAAACCTCAGCGCTGTCACGAGCCGCATAGACAAAGATGTACGTATTCCCACACACTACATAGCAGCTAATTTACCTGCTCTCCCTTGTCTCACTTACAACATCGCTCGTGACAAGCAACTCGAACTTCGTTCCCTCGCATTTCCCCTCAAGCGATACCATGAAAACAGGGATCTACTGGCATACTACAACTACCTACTCCAAAGAGTTTCACCAGAACGCCCGTGGATTCGCCCTTTGGTTCTCAATCTTCGGAAACAGAACAAGTTTGTTCAGCAAAATACACAGCCACTAACTTGACTACTTTCACGCCCAGTGTTTCCCTCACAAGAGTCCAATCTCCGCAAACCTTCTGTCATGTTACTCTGTTCTGGTTTGTCAACTCCGGCGTTCCTGTCTCAAGCCACGAATGACTTAGGCTTAAATATCAATGTAAAAGTTGTTGTTGAGTCTGATGATACGCTTGTTCGTATGTTACGCCACCGTTTCCCTACTGTATTATTATTTGAATCTCTCCCCGCCTTTATTAATCATCTTCACCTAATTTCACAAGAGGAAAGGCGCACATTCTATTGTGATATGATTGAGATCACTCCTCCCTGCACGAACACGAGTTTACTAAAACAGCACAAGACAGAAGACTTACAGAGCCTGCTGGGCGATTCTCTTTTCGACAGCATGTTGTCTGTCATCAAGTTACTCCAGCCCTTGGTACTACTGGCTGAGATGACGCCTCCACATAAGTACTGTCATCAAGACCACATCACAGTGGCCAATCTTATCCATGCAACACTTGATTACTGTGTCGATGTTGTTGATAGGTTCCCGACCTACCTCTGTGGCGACTACCAATATAGAGAAAGATGGATATGCATCGCACGCGGGTATTCTACGGGACCAATTAAAATATTGTCGTGGCCTATCCTCCATCCACGCCCCTTCCTAAAGATCGTGGATGATCTACAAGCTATTCCCAAGCGCCTTTGGCTACCTAAACACGTATCCAAAGACTGGATCCGGGTGCTCCCCGATCCTCCACATATATCCGTTCATAAAACGTTTGCACCTTACTCTCGCACAGGTTCTGCTCAGCTTACTATGGCTGACCTTGAATCCCTCAATATGTTACTGCTTCGCCTTCACTCACAACAGGCTCACGAGCAACGTACTCACTCTGTTCAATCCGAGTGTACCTATCATCAGCTGTGCTTTAAACGCTCCTCTATGGAGCCGCTACCCAATGCAACCTACCCTATACATGTCAAGGTTTTTACAATCCTCTATAACTTGTTTGCCAGCTTACACACTAACTCACCCACTCCTGTGTCTTATTACATAACCGTTTTCGAAACTAACCAACCGTCACACAGGTTACTACTTACAACCTCATCAACATCATACAACTCCCACTTCTTAACTGGTGGCCACCACTCTGACGGCAACCTCACCATAGAGAACGCCACCACCAAATATCATGCTTCTATTGCCGCGTTTGGAAGCACGTATACGTTCACTGCTTCCGACATTCCCCGCGACCGCGACAGGTCCATATATTTGGAGCCGTTTATGGGTTACTTGTGGATAGTCCAAGCCCTTCCCCAAGTTGGCTCCGCTGCCACCTATGGCACCGCCATACAAAAGCTCTTGTCCAGATGCTCTCTTGTGACGCCTGGCTTCCTTACCTACAAGGCCACCGCCAACTCTTTCGACTACAAGGACTCTCATTTTGCTCTGGAAGATCACCACTTATCTCATAGTCGCTATATAGGGTACCTTCGTGGAAGTGACCGCAGACTCGGCTCTAAAATCCACTCCATGCATGCTCCATTGCCTACCGTCCGAGGGTACGCCGACATTTTTTACTCGACCCCAGCAACTGGAAGTTACGTTACCCCACTCGACCGGAGTTGATTCGTGCTAACAACCACACCAAACAACAGGAATCCTTCCTCTTGTCTCTACGCCATGACCTTTGCTGTGACATGCTCAGCAATGCTCTGCCTGCCGGTACGTACAGCACTCTGTACAAGCACCTTTCGCTCATCGTTGCCGATATTAAATCCCTTATGTTGGACCCTACCTTCCAACATACTGCTGCCGTGACGAAGAAATCCTATGTATCCAATTTCATGACCGTTGATCAAGCTTCCACCACGTGCAGCACAGATACCTTGTCTTTGGCACAAGCTTTTATGATGTCTATTTCCAGCAACTGCTTGACCGAAATGTCGTTAAACTATATATCTTCGTCCTACGAAGATACTCTCGCTACTCGTGATGATGAGGATGCACCTCCAAGTGACCCTGCTGCGCACCAGGATGACGACGCACCGCCTTCCCCTGCCTTAGACACCGAACTCAAGTTCGATGTTCGGCGCAAACGGCACATTCCCGCTCATCCCATTCCTCGTAAGTCCCTCGCACACGGATCCACCGAATATCTCAATGCCAAAGAACGTGCCAATCGCTTCCACCGGGTGCATCACTGCCCCGACAACGTCGCTGCCAAGGCCCCCAACGTACTTGCTCGCCCTGGATTCTCTGCTTCTGACATACCATATCGCGACGTATGCACCGACTGCATCGCACACAAGCGCCACCCGCACAAGCATTTCAATGCGACCAAGCCCTCTTTTGAGCAAACTCACAAAACCGGCGAAGTCTGGGCGTGTGACGGCGGCTATGTGACCATCCCATCCGAATGGGGAGGCTTCACACATATCATCGTCTTCAAGGAACTCATTTCAAAATTTCTCTTGGTGTACTTTACACGCACCACCAACGCCACGGAGTTCACTCAAGCTCTGGATTTTGTGTATGACTTCTGTCGTACACAACTCAACGTGCACATGCGCACCCTCTACTCCGATGCCTTCAAGCCCTACTTTAGCCAGCACATAACCTCTCCGTACCGCGTCGATAAAGGCATTCAACTCATCGCCTTCCCGCCGTACATGCACCACTTTTTAACTTTGAAGTTGAGTCCGCCATCGGTTTCATCGCCTACGCCTCCTCAACTCGCCTTCGTTCTCTCCTTAATGCTCACTATCGTGGCGCCAAGATCGTGGAACCAGCCATCATGTTTCCGTGGGCGGTGATACACACCGTCCAAAGCTACAACCTTCTCCCGAACGCCACGCTCGAGCGCATTCATCATGCTATCCTGGGTCCGCAACAGCTACTCTACAACCAACTCAACACTCCCCAACATGACATGCTCAAGATTTTTGGCGCTGAATGCTACCTTTTACTGGAGCCCCATGAACACCACAAGTGGGAACCGTGCCGCCGCAAATGTTTATATCTCTGTTGCGCCAACGCGCAAAACGCGCTCGTCTCCCCACGCGTCGACCATCTCGCTGACGTCGTCCTCAACCCTGAAAACGGACAAATTCGTGTTTCGTCCAAGCTGCAATTCCTCTACATGCTTCAGCATCCAACTCCTGACCCTGAACTTGCTCCTCCGCCTCACGCTCCTCCCGCGCCTTTCTCGCTCACACCCCACGCCGCTATCCAAGACCACGTCATTCAGAGGGGGGCACGGACTCCTCATCCTCAGAGGGGGCGCTCCCCACCTCCTTCAGCTCCTTCGTCGTCCCCTGCTCCTGCTTCTTCTCCCTCTTCTGACGCTCTCGCCGACGATTCTGGCTCTATCTCCCGTTGCGCACTGACGTACTTGCCCGCTACCCGCACGTCGATGGTTACTTCGCCCACGCCAAGTGCGCATCCAGCATCCCAGCTGCAACCTTTTTAACTGCTGATGGTTCACCTGCGTGCCCCATTCCTCAGCCCCTTTTATCTGCGTTCACTGAACACGCTGCTGCCTTTGGCACCTCTTCCTTACAATATGCACTTACGTACCTGGCGCCGACCAGCTTTATTGATCACAACTCCTCCGAGTTTGGCGCTACTTCTGCATCTCTGGCTGACTTGGAGGAATACCTTCTGGTCTCTACAGAGTTTATCACCCAGGTCTTACACACCGACCCTACTATCCATATTCAACTGGAATCTGCCTCTCCTACTCCTACTGACGCTGTTTCCGCTTATCCCGAAGTTGCGCACACTGCCTCGACCGCAACGTCGCTAAACTATAATTCACCAGCCATTGTTGGTCCTGACGAATATAAGGTCCAAGAAGCTGACGTTTCCATTGACGAATATAAACTCAAGTGCCTCCACGGTTTGTCGCCTGAAAACAGGCACGCCTACCTCAAGGCCATCGCCAAGGAACTCCACGACATTATCCGCTTTGGCTGCTTCAAACTTTCCTTACCCGACGGTGTCTCTCGTCCTATTGACAGCAAGATGGTGCTGAAGATTAAAACAGACTCTGCAGGCAAATACGTTAAGCACAAGGCTCGCCTCGTGCTACGTGGCTTCCTAGCATCTCTTGGCGCCGATTTCTTTGGCACCTTCAGCCCCATGGCCACCATGACCGCAATCCGGGTACTACTAGCTATTGCAGCATACAAGCAATTGCCTGTCTACCATGCAGACGTCCCGAACGCCTTCGTTCAGTCTGACATTGATGCCAACGTCTATGTTCAGTTACCAGACGGCATCAAGCTTATCGACCCCGATGACGCTAAGTACAAGGGCCGACGTCTACCGAAACTGCTGAAGTCACTTTATGGACTTCGGCAATCACCATCTCTTTGGAACAAAGAGATAGACGGCTTCTTCCGTAGCCTTGGCTACAAACGCCTGCATTCGGACTCTTGCCTATATGCTCGAGTATCCGCACATGCTAAGTTCGTCGTATGCAGTCTGTCTGTAGACGACATTGTTATTGTGTCCAATGACGACCCTCTTCGTACTGAATTACAGGATGCCCTCCACAAACGGTATGCTGTAGAGCAGTTTGAACCTGTCCATACCCTCCTAGGCATGCGTGTGTGTCGCACATCTGACGGTTCCATTTCTCTGGATGTGCAAGCCAAGCTGGATGAACTCTTCGCTGATCACCCAGTCTTGCAGCAACTGACCCCGCTTAAATATCCTATGTCATCGTCCTTCAAGTATAAAGATGGCACTCCCAGCTCTGAAACAGAGTTGCACATCAATTCGCACTTTGCCACTCTCCCTGGCAAGCTGGTGTTCATGCAAGTTGCCTGCAGACCTGACTTCTCGCAAGCCTTGGGCAGATGTTCGCGTGGTATTCATGCACCTACGTATGTTCACGTCCAAATGCTAGAGCACTTGCTTCGCTACCTCAAGAAGCCGGAAAACCGCTCACTTCGCGTCTGGTTCCATCATAAAGGTAGTGCCATTGAAACTCACCTTCGCACTGTCTCCGCTAATCGAATTGATCTATCCACTGTGGTCGACTACCAACCGCAGGATCTATACTGGACAGTTTGGTCCCTTAGTTGCCATGGTTGACGCTGACAATGCCCCTTACTTATCACGGGAAGATAGGAAATCTACCACCGGGTTTGTCTTCTATCTTTTCAACTGCCTTATTGGTTGGAAAAGCAAACTTCAACCGATTGTCTCCTGCTCAACTCACGAAGTTGAGTTGATTGCCCTCAGTATTTGTGCTGATGAAGCTGTTTGGCTACGCAAGCTGTTGTTGGAACTCTCCTTTGTCGTCAAACCCACCTTCTACGTCAACAATGCTAATGGTGAGAACACCGCTGACCCTGTTGACTTCGATGACAATGACAACCCAATTGCTGAAGATCTGCGCTTCATCAGAAGCCTACCTCTCTTGTCTGACAATGCTGCCGCTGTTCACACCTCTAATAACCCAGATGGGTCTTCTCGATCCAAGGCACTGTCGACCAGATGGTTTAAGATCCGTGAGTACATCTCGCTACAGAAAATACGAGTCCATCATGTTCCCGGCAAGCTAAACGTGGCGGATGGTTTTACAAAGCCACTTGCTGCTGAGTTCTCCACCTTTCGTTCTCTACTCGGTATGCATCATGCCTCTGACGACAAGCCTTTACAGGATTGAAGATGCCTAACTCTAGTGACCGCAACGTCGTTAAACTAGCCCTGGCCTTACCTTCTTTTGCCACAAATTTTTGTACGCGTGCGAGTGTTGCTCATGTCTTTTCTTGGCACTCCCGTGGCCGCGGCATCTCCCTAGTCGGTTGAAGGACAGTCCTTTCTCGCTCTCCACGGCCGAACCTTCCCCCAGGTTGTCGCAAAAGCAACGAACCATGACTGCTAGTACTGCTACCCCACTGGCTGCTGCGGTTGCACCGACACCAGCCGTGCATATCTCACCTCAGTCGCTGGCTGCTGCGGTTGCACCGACACCAGCCGTGCATATCTCACCTCAGTCGCTGACGTTCCAGGACGGCCTCAGTATTGACTATGCTGCTTACGAGCGAGGAATCTCTCTCCTTTAGAACTTCCGTGTCCCTGTCACCCCATTTCTCTCTTCTTTTATGCGAGTGGAACTCACACTGCCCTATGAGTATACTGACTTTTCATTGTTTGTAGACCTGACCACACTCATATCCATGCGCTTACCCATTATTATACTTTGGGAAGCTGCTCCTGCTATTGCTTCTATTGGCTGCTACAGAGGCCCCAAACGCGAACGTTTCATTTTGTCGCTTTCCTTTTTGTACGCAGTGCCTCAATGATCGTGGACAACCGACTTTCCTAGTCTCGACCACGTACAGTTCCAAGGCACAAACACCTCGTGAACTCCCCACTGAAGTGCTGAGTCACCTCAACACGGACGACCATAAGAAGAATGGTCACATCCCCATTTCTGCTATTACCACGAACATTTGCTGCGCTTGTCACAACACCGATCAGTTTACTTGTAACTCTTGTTCGAACACAGAGTCGCAGAGCTCAGGCTATGCAAGCCATCCATTCAGCATTTGACTACTACTGTTGCTCGATCGCGTGTACAACATCTTGACGACTACGCATCATCTACTGATGATACAGAACCGCTATCACTCCGGGATGTAATGTTCGGCCACACTTATACTCAGGCAGAACATTAATACTTCCTGCACCCCTTTTTTAACGTTGACCGAAACGTCGTTAAACTACTCACACTCCACGCTAGACGCTACTCTGGAGATATCTTCGCCATCGTTACCTACGTCTTCTGCTTCGCTTGCTGATTTCGACGTCTTGTGCCAACAAGTCGACCAACTCCAGGAAACTCTTCGAATCTATATTACCGAGGCTGCCATTGCTTCAATCACCTCCCTGGAGAACCGGCTCTTCCCTCCTACAGCCAACACCCACGTGTTACTTATACACTGTACAAGATCACAGAGCTGTTGTCTCGCTTAACACTCACCGCTCATGACCAACATGCTGCCAACCACTCCTCCCCGGACGATCACCTCCTTCATCTACGTGACAAGTTGCGCTCATGCTTCAGAGCATTCCGTCCGCTCTCATGTGAATCTGAAGACTCTTCTATCTTCGTTCGCCAAGTCCAACCTTTTTTTTGGAAAACCAACTCGACACCTTTCATCTAGATTCTCTGTCGCCATCCATACTGAATGCTCTACTTGCACTCACCCTTCTCTTGGCACCACATCATTCAGCTATTGGTGTTCACCACCTTACAGCAGAAGCGGACGATGATTGATAATCCTAACACACTCACTGTCTGTTGTATCTGTGTTTCTTAATGTTCTGTTCAAGAGGGTCAAATCGACTCTCAGCTCCACCAAGTCCAAGTCCTAAGACCCCCCTATACTCTTGATGCTTCGTATGTGACCTCTGCGACCATCAAGACTGTATTCCTTCTTTTTCTTTTCTTTTTCATCGTCATCTTTCTCGAGAGGTGCTCTACAGTCGCACCTTGCGCTTAAGACATCTCGAGGGGGTACAGAGAAATCTGCTGCCTCTTACCCTTATCCGTCCGTTGAGAGCGTGATCTCTTCCTTACCCTTCTTCTTCCTTTCTACACAATCAAATCGTCCTCTGATTTGTGCTTACGCTCATCATCATGGTCTAGCGCGTCCCGAGGTATGTAGCACTATACACCTTACCTTTCTCGTGTAGTTCTAGATGCCGCCTGTCGTGTTCTGAGGATATAGGGAACATACCTTTTCATTCCCCGAATTAAATACTTCCAGACGTTCATGATGAGACGGGATGGTTTCCCAGGTGACTTACCACTGATTGCTAAATGCTCTGCAGGTTTATAACATTAGCACCACATAAGTAGATGTAAGGACGACATCGAGGCTCATATTTATGAAATTCGTTAGGTTCCAAATGCAGATAACACACAGAACCAAAAGGTTTGAGGTAGTCCTGTTGGGGAACATTACATTGGTATAACAAAACATGTTGAGGGCTTAGGACTTTATTATAAATACGTTCGAGGGAAACGCTAGGGAGGAGATTATACGATTGGATGGCATGTATAACAGCCCACGGGTAGTGTGGTGCCGGATCTGTTAGGGGGTGACCTTTATAGGATACATTAAGCATGTGCCGGAGTCGTGTAGACGCGGCAGTGGCCATGTGACCAACAGCGGCGTCTACTTCATGATTAAAGACATGTATGTAAGGGGGGAACGCGGACATGTTAATACCATGTTCCACACGAAAGGGGGTTGTAACATGCTGAGATAAATAGGGTTTAAAGGAATCACAATAGATTTGTTTGAGTTGTACACGAACAGATGTAGAGCAAAAATTGCGGACAAACTCAAGGGCGTTACAAAATTCGCTGGAGTTAGTGCTACGACAAAAGTACACTAACAAAAATTTAGAAATGAGACACTTAAAAACAATGATATGTCGAAAGGATCCCCAATAAAAACAATGACATGTCGAAAGGATCCCCATTCTGAGAGAACGGATACGTAACCACCGTCACATGCCCAGGCTTCACCAGGTTGAAAAATTTTTCGAATGATGGTTGCTTGGTAAGGTGATGTGGATGAGGAAAGCGTTTTTTATGAATCGCACAATCCACACAGAACTTACGGTAGGGTACGTCAGATGGGTGGTGTCCAGGACTGGCAATAACCTGAACAGCTTTTATAGCTTGAGAATCACTAGAATGGTAGATGTTGTAAAAATTGGTAGCTCGTTGTTGCGCATCTCGAAATGCGAGGGTGCCCCTGGCATGAACTTTCTTATCGAAGGGCGCATGCTTCTCATGGAGCTGTCTTGGCGTTATAAGAGGAATTTGTTTTTCTTTAGTAGGAGATGATATATCTGCGGATGAGGTGTTAGAGAGGAAGACATGAGCTACTGAATCGAGATGAAAGATGGAAGTTTGTGGTTAGAAGCAAGATTATCACAACATGAGAGTTTTTTATTGAAGAAGTATAACATTGTAATGGAACTCTGGTGCAATATTAAGGATGTATCTGTTGGGAATATATTTGTGAAGAAGTTGACCTATAGTTTTTTGTTAGAGAAGCATGATCAGGGTCAAACGATGGTGATAGCTTTAATTTACGCAAATCATAGACAAGCTGACACAAATGTTTATAGATTATATGATATGTTCCAGCCGGAATAGCATTAGCGATTATGTCACAGCATAGGTCCGGGGACAAAGACAATAGAAAATTGATTTGGTGCGCTGTAAAGTTATTGGCGCGTGCCAATTCGCGAGTTGAGAAGTGTCGAATGCGATCGAGTCGTGGATCGTACACGAGCATATTAGCAAATCCACGAATGGTAGGAGTAGGAGTGTAGATGGAATGAACTTTGGCACCCATCTTCCTATCGCTTGATGTAATAAAGCCCAGATATGTGCTTTGGGACAGATGCATGTCACTTAACTAACTAACTAACTAACTTCAGACCTCTCCCGAGCATGGGAGCCAGGCCGGACCGACAGGGGCCAGTCCGGAATCACGGGCCTGTAGACGAGGGGCGCCGAAAGGTGGGTCGGCGGAGAGTGATCATCAAGCTTGTCGCCATGCGACGAGGAGACCGCGATGTGACTGACAACCAACTCGTCGATAACCTTCCGTCTGCGCCCCCCGGCCATACCCCGTCCCACTGCGAACGTTCCGGCTGCCAACCGGCCCGCCCGGGAGGCGAATAGGTGCCAACCTACGCCGGGATGGCGGATGCCCTCGCAAGGCTCAGGATTCATGAGGCACCGTCCTCCATCGCAACCATGCGGTCGATCAGGGCAAGGTCACTTAAAGCAAACATTTTATCGATAAACTCGAGACGATTTTCCTGAGGGTAGAAGACAAAAGAATCGTGAAACACAGGAGAAGTATAGGGGACCAGTGCTTGTACTAGACGACGCGTGTCTTGATTTTCATTATTATTATGGTATGCTTGGCAAAGCCAAAGAAAACCGGTAACTGGTTCGAGAGAAGCAGTCTTGTCGATCCCGGCATCGTATGATAGGAGGGTGTAGGTTTCGCCAAAAGCATTTATATGTGCCTGGTATTTAGAAGAAGAGTTAGAAACTGTTATGTCTCCACCTGTATGTCTTCCACCGGTGATGTAAATGATGGATGAAGTAGAGGATTTATTTAAGAATAACCTGTGAGATGGTTGGTTAGATTCGATAGTTGTAATACGAAAGGACACAGGTAATGTGATGGATTTAGGGGACAATCGTCCCATAATATTCTAAAGGAGCACAAAAGCTTTGAGTCCAATAGGGGATCTCATGCAAGCAAGTGGCCTTCTTGAATTAGTCAAGAATCCCAGGCGAAAGTTAGAAATGCCCTCCATTTCATCTTGACTGGGATGTTCAACTGTTTTATTAGAGTGCAGACGAAGGAACAGCATAGTTAAGGTTTCGGGCTCAGTCACAGTTAAGCGCACGGATCCTGTACGACTGAAAATATTGTAGGTTTTAGGTGTGGACACGAATAGTATGTCAGGAAAGACCTGCGTCCAAGGTTCGTCGACTATTAACTTGCGACTGATGGAATTAGCGTGGTCTGCAATGTCCAGAAAGGAAGTGACTCGTTTATTAGGCCATGAAAGCAGATCAAGAGGGCCGGTGTTATATTTGCGTGCGACGAGGATCCATCTTTCTCTGGCTTGATAATCTCCACATAGATAGCATGGAAATCGGTCACATATGTCCACCGTATAGTGCATCGTTGAGAAGATGAGATTAGCAACTCGTATATGATCTTCATACGATGCGGAGTGTGGTGGTGTCATTTCCATGAAGAGAACAAGCGGCTTTAAAAGCTCAAGTACACTTAGAGCACTTGGGAACAAGGAATCATCCATATCGCGCTCGAAGGTGGAAATGGATCTCCCATTGATTATGTTGCGATTTGTGCATGGTGATGTCAATTCCACTATGTCAGTGTAATATCGTGCACGTTCAACGTCCGATGCTCGATGGAGATATGTCAAAAACTTAGGTAGGGATGGGAAAACTTCGATGGAATTACCAAAACGTCTTCGTAGCATGTGCGTGATATTGTCGTCGCTCTCAACAAGAACTTTAACGTTGATGTTGATTTGCAAGTCATTAGAAGCGCAAGCCAAGAATGCAGGAGTGGACATCCCAGAGCAAAGTAAGGTTACTGTAGGTATTCGTGGGCTAGGAGATGAAGTTACTGTATGGAGCAAACGTGTTGTAACCTTGCGTCATACAGGAGGTGGGAAATGCTTGCGTATGTAAGGCAGCTGCGAATGCATTGACTCCAGGATGGTTTTAAGCCATGGGACGTAAATTACTCGTTCCATGAGGGTGGAATATAGTTTGAGCATTTCGCGTTGTTCATTAAAAGCACATAGTCTGAACTGTAGTGAGCGAAGTTCCATTTTACGCGCTTTTGCTTGTTGTAGCGAGTAAATTGGTAGAGTTGGCAACAGGTTACTGAGTCTAAACAAAGTAATCTTGACATTATCATCAATTTTACTCTGGATAGATGATTGTCCTTTAAATTCAACTCCATAAAGATGTATACCAAGTTTATCTTCTCCCCATTGAGTCATACTGATGATGTGCAGATCGGGATCGTTATGGTCGTTTTGCTTGGGTAGAAAAAGCGCAACGTCTAGCTTTACATATCCCACATTTGGATGCTTTGGGAGAGCGGGAATGACGGTCCTTATAATCATAGCATGTGTGATTCTCTGCGTATCCGTAGCAGTCTGGATAGCAGGTGATAAGGACTCGGGTAGCTTTACGATGTGGATAGGATCAGCATAACGTTTAAAGTTAATTACATGTTGAGAAGCACATGTGTCAGCATATCCTGGCGTAGTCATTAGCGGCAAATTGTACTCGTTGTACAGTTTAAGCATTGTTGCATAACAGGCATGTGTTGAGCTTTGACCAAACACGTACTGTGTCATGAAACTTTGCGTTTGTTCGGAAGGCACAACGACGAGTGTAAAACCAGTATTTAATTTTGGTAGCAACACAGGGGGATCTGTACCATCTTCATTATCTTCATTGGGTAGATTACTGGGGAGCTCAGAGTGCGAGGAAGTTTCCCGAGCTTGACGACGAACGATAGCATTCTGAGCTTTAGCATTTATGTGCTGCAATAGCGGCTGAGGGATGTTATCGATTTCATCATCTTTAATGGACAGAAAAGTGTGGAACATTTTCTCTGTATCAGCAGTCCCCCTCTGCTCCGCATCACTGGGGGACGCTTCAGGAGCAGATGTTTCAGTTTGATACTTTTCTTCTGAAACAAGAGATTCCTTATCGGCTTCTAAGAGGTTCGATATGGTATTGGACATAGTATCAACTCGAGATAAGTAGAGATGAACTTGGGTGGCTTCGTCAGGATCTAAGGACTGTGTCGAAGCTTGAGAAGCGGTTGTCCAGAGGGTACTCAACAAGCTTTTCATTTCCTCCTGTACCATTTTAGAGTCGGTAGAAGGGTTGGGATTCGCTTCCTGTAATTTACCAAACAGGTGGCGAAGACGATCAACTTGATAAGTAGCCCGGTCCATAAGAGACATATTAGAGCGTGCATTACGGTTAGAGGAAGATGAGTAGACAGGACGATCGAAGCTGGTACCTTTGACGTTATAATTTGAGGGTGGACGATAGTACGACGTGTCACGGGGTAAAATTGTCGATGCTTTGTCTTTTGCATTACGAAGCTTACGAGCGTTGAAGCCAGACTGTCCAGCTACAGTAGCTAACAACGAGTAAGCGTTGTTTAGAGAGTCGTGGGATTGATGAATAGTATCCATCAATAATACCTTAGGTGGCTTGGTAGCGGTAGTACCAGGGATGTAAGGGATCCAGGAAGCGGGTTTATCCAAGCGTCGGTTAGAGGAAAACTTTGTTTCATTGTATATCTTTAACAAGAACTCCAATAACGGACGAACGTCGTTAGGATCAACTAGCTTTAACAATTCAGGATCGTGAGTCGAGTTGTTCCCAGAGCGTGCCTCGTAGAGATTACACCATCCCAATGAAGATCGAGAATATCGCTCGTGATCCGAGGGATTAGCATATAGACGGTAGATCTCCTCGTGAGCTTTAAGAGTGATTATGGAATCACTAAATTGGATTGATGCTTCATCATTATTTAATTGCTTTGCCTGAGATTTGAAAGCAAGGAGTTGTTCGACAAATACACGGGCATACCAATTAACATTTAAAGACATTCGATTAAACTGAGATTTAAGCTCAGTGGCATCTGTACAAGACACTGTCTCATAGTAATGGTAAGCTAAAAGCATTACTGCACGTAGTTTATTAGGATGTGCAGTAAGTGCATATATCTTCTTTAATTGAGGCTACATGGCGAGTGCGGGTTTGTCTTGTGATTCCAGATTAAAAAATGTGTTCAAAAAACCAGCATAAGTTTCGCAGTGTTTGATCCAGTCGGTATTAGAGAGACCTGTAAGGGGTATGTTAGTTAGAGATGAATCATACACAATTGATTTAGGGAGTCGGGTATCTAATAAAGTGAGGACACGTTTAACATCCTCATTTAATTCAGGACGAACGAGATTGTATGACTCTTGGTAGTAAAGTCGTTCGAGATTATTACGGACATCAACTGATAGTTGATGTGATGAGTCGACGTGCCAAGTTTTAAGATGATCAGGCAGGGCATCTTCATCAGGTAAGTTTAAATCGTTTACTTGTTCCGCTTTCCATTGAGCGAAGATGATATCAACTTCTTGTTCAAGAAGTTGGTTATACTCCGGAGCATTCCGGGTGTAAGCTTCATATGAATCGAAGCAGAATAACGCGCCCGCGTATGGACTTGTCATATGCCTGCGAAGCACCTCAATTTGTAAGCTCACTTTGGTTGAGTTGTCTTGGAAACGCAATCCTGCGTTAATTTTATCAACGAGGATTTGTTCTTGTTTGTAGATATCCGTTGTGGATATTGGTTTTTGTTTTGACATGGTTGTGACCTATTGAAGAGTAGGTTATAGGATTGATAGACATATTCGACACATAAGAATGAAGGGGTTCTCGAGTGCGGGTTATATGTACAGTACGCTATTTTGAGCGTGGGCTTATTTACAAGACCAAACAAATCAACATGTTATTTAAAAACAGGATGACTTGAGACTGGAGAATGGATTAATTCTCGAGCAGACAGTCTTTTGTTGGGGAATAGGAGAAACAGACAAAAAACAAAAAAAAACCGTACAAGTTTCCGCGGCTTGTGTAGGAAAAAAATTTAATTTTATTGGTTATGCGAGTGCACATGACCAGTGACCGACCCAACTCGGTCACAAACCAAATTAACTGGTGGGCACATACCGTCACACAACAAATATGTACAGTAGACCACCGCCAAACACATTGTCGCATTGTACTCGTGATCAGGCGTAAATTGATCACTCCATTTATACGTACAACACAGTTGGGCTGACACACCTACGCAGCTGGGCCCATAACCTGGAGAGATTTGACCCTCTCCGGGTACATGGTAGAGACTGCGTGCAGTCTTAGGCGTGTACAGACCATTCCGCTTGTCACATGCTACTACACAAGGTAGGGATTTAAGCCCTACCTCCTTAAGGACATTAGGTCCCATAGAAGCGTTTACACTGACAACGAGGAACGAAGCCTCTGTTAATTAAACAGAAAACCCCGTACCTGACGGTACGCATCTGGAGGCCTACTCCATGTTGGAAAAGAGCTTCAGACTGGGTTCTTCATAGTCATGAATAAATAATTGCGGGAGGGTAAGGAAGGAAGGAGGGAAAGCCGTATTACGGAGAGAAAACCCTCTTGTAGAGATAGGTGTGAAATGTTCCAGTGTCGCACACATAATAGTGTAGCTCTCTGGAGTATCTAAAACAGCAATTCAATACTGTTGTGTATAACCCAACTGGCATGTACATGTCTTCATTGAATACGTGCAGTCCTTCAGACATCTTTCTTTCCAACTTAATCAGGAAGAAACTGACCTACAGTTTGATCAATCGACGCTCTGCAGTAAAATTTACGTAGAAGTTCACCGCCATTTCGCCGATAACACCAGCAACAATCGTTACGATAGAGGATGGGTCGACTGGTGCCTCATCTATGAAACACGCACCTCCACTAGAGCACAACCTGAAGCCAACAGACTATGTCATCCTTCTGACTCTTCAGCTATTCTTGAGTGTGCACTGGACCTCTACAATTCAGTGTCCAATACCACAAGCGATAAAAGACGCATATAACCGCCAGTCTCTTGGATCCCTTACGTAAAAGGATTGTCCACACATCAAAAGCCCAAATTACTGCTAGCTCAAGTGCTGGACTCCACCGCCACTGAACTGGCGCACACAGCACATGTACTTGCGTCACTTGCCAACTCAGCCAATGGACAACAGCCGAAACCCGCATTTAACGCACGACGCCTACGTAACTAAAAAGACGCTCGTCAGCCCTTCTCCTTCAATGATCTTAGCTACTACCTTACCCTGATCGCCGACTGCGGTTGCGATGGAGGACGATGCCTCATGAATCCTGAGCCTTGCGAGGGCATCCGCCCTCTCGGCGTAGGTTGGCACCTATTCGCCTCACGGGCGGGCCGGTTGGCAGCCGGAACGTTCGCAGTGGGACGGGGTATGGCCGGGGGGCGAAGACGGAAGGTTATCGGCGAGTTGGTTGTCAGTCACATCGCGGTCTCCTCGTCGCATTGCGACAAGCTTGATGGTCACTCTCCGCCGACCGACCTTTCGGCGCTCCTCGTCTACAGGCCCGTGATTCCGGACTGGCACCTGTCGGTCCGGCCTGGCTCCCATGCTCGGGAGAGGTCGGAAGTTAGTTAGTTAGTTACTACCGATTCGGTGACTCCTATGTCACCAGAGCTCGCAGTCCTGGTCAATCTAACGATCGCCCTGTGTATGCTCGCACCTTTGACAGACCTTCTCAATCTGATATGAAATTGTTAGATCGCCCTAAGCATACTATGCATGCACTCAAATATCAATTCCGGGAGCTCTCCAAATACGTCAATCAAATTACCACTACCTCTCAGCTGCAAGATAAGATTACAAAGCTATTTGAGACGTTGTTGCAATCTGCAGATATTATCGCTACTACGTCTAACCCATACGATAATACAGACTTGCTCCGCTTAAATATCAACTTTCCTATGCCGAAGATATCGTTCGGAATGTTGACATACATCTGCTTTCGACCGAAACGTCGTTAAACTATGGGGGAGACCAACCTACCGTGTCTGCACCCAACACCTCTACTCCACCTAACACAAGTGGCATCAGCTCTTCACCAGCCACTGCTGCTGCCGCGGAATCAGTCAATTTTACTGCTGACGCTATAGCAAAATTGTCACCTGAGCAACCTACGGAGCTCACGTCGCATGTCACTGCAGCAATGTGCCGAAGGAGTCCCGATAAAGCAGCGGCCAATACTACACTGTCGAGTAACCCACACGCTCTCTCGCCCTTCGATCTCAACAGCGGTCTCGGCAAGGACAACGGGGAAGCTACCGCGCCCGTCGTTCCTATTGCCTTTTCACATGTTGTGGTCACCTCAAAACTGCTCACTCAAACGAATTTGTTCGCAGCCAGCATCCCTTCTACCAGTGTACCTCGCGAAAACGCTTTTCTCACCAAATACCGGAGAAACCACAATCTTCCCCTCCATTTCCAATTTGTATACTTGGACAGTTGTGCCTTCATCTCGCTGATGACCACATTTGATTTTGCTTTGCCGAATCACATTGTTCCCGTAGACGCCAAATGTGCCCCAGTTGTCCAAACTGCCACTGGACTACAGCAGGTATCGCATATCATGGTTACGAAAAATATAGTATCCCCCTTACCTGCTCACCCAGGCATCGGCTACGTCAAGCTTGACTATGCGCTATTCCCCAAACGGTGCAGGGTCGACACTTATTTATCCTAAGTGCCCCTGAGTGGAACAAGGCTCAGCTAACTGTCACTCTCAAAGACAGTGAACAGCCAAATATGTCGCATCTCACTAGCTTACTTGATAAAGACGTTCATATGCCCATTCACTACCTCGACCACGACCTCCCGACACTACCGTGTCTACCCTACACACTTACACGCGATAGGAACCTTGAGCTACGTTCACTATCCTTCCCGCTGAAGAGGTACAACGAAAACCGTGACCTTTGCCACTATTACAATTACCTGGTCACCAAGCTCAAAACTCGACCGTGGCTGCGTACTCTACTTCTCAACCTTCGGAAGTAGAATGAATATCATTCCTATCAACTACCAACAATGGCTCTCGCAAACCAACTGTCATATTAGTATGCTCTGGATTGTCAGCACCTGCGTTTCTGTCACAGGCCACAAATGACTTGGGCTTAAACATCAACGTTAAGATTGCTGTTGAGTCCGACGAAACGCTTGTAGATTGCTGTTGAGTCCGACGAAACGCTTGTACGTATGTTACGCAAACACTTTCCAAAGGTTATTATTTTTGAATCTCTACCCTCCTTCCTCAATCACCTCCAGTCTATAACGGAGGAAGAAAGACGGAATTTTTACTGTGATGTGATAGAAATCACTCCCCCTTGTACCAACCGAAATCTTCTCAAGAGCACCAAAACATCCGACTTGGCCAGTTTGCTCGATGACTCCCTCTTTTACAGTATGCTATCTGTCATCAAACTACTCAAACCCGTAGTCCTACTTGCGGAGATGACACCCCCTCACAAGTGTATTCACAGGGATCACATCTGCGTAGCTAACCTCATTCACGCTACACTGGACTACACTGTTGATGTGATGTAGTCGACCGCTTCCCTACCTATCTGTGCGGCGATTACCAATCTCGGGAACGATGGATCTGCATTGCTCGCAGGTACAACACTGGACCCATGGACATCCTGTCCTGGCCGAACCAGCACCCGAAGCGCCTCTTGGACATAGCAGATGACGTTAACTCCGTGCCTAAAACCCTCTGGCTAGCGGATGACATTGTTGCAGATGTCTATCAAACGCATATGCCGAGAAGAGCCGCCTGACTTGCCCTCCATAAAGCCCTTGATGAGGACCGACACGGCCTCGCAGAAGTGCTTCGCGCGATAGCTGGATCTTGTCGGCAAGAAGGTTCGGAGCAGTTGTGCCTTTTAGCACACGTGACGGTATTGTCTACTTGCACATCACAACGAGCAGCACGCACATAAAAGCTGCATCTTGCATATAGCACTTGAACGACAGCGCTGTCGCGCTGTAGACCGTGTTGTACACGCCGTTCAACTTGCCGCCTGTGTCGAACATCAGATGCCCACCATGCTGCGATCCGCAAGCCACGCAAATCGGAAAACCTCGAGACGCCACTTGCCGAGGTCACAGTGGCAAAAGTTAGAGTCGACAAGCGACCCAGCCCCCCGAACGCTTCAACTGCAGCACTGCCCCCCTTGCACACGCCTGGCACCACTCAGCACGCAAAAAGAGTGCTTCTGGTCACTCGCTGGCACCGCATTCAACACCAGCAACCCGAGATCTTTCGCCGCACGATTGCCGCTAACGTAACGAACCTCCGCCCAGGTGATGATCGGTATCTGCAAGACTGCAGCGAATGCAAGCGCTGTCAATCGCATGTCAGCTTCCGCCATAAGAACGCTTCCTGGTCATAGGATGAACTGGCCTACGCTCCTGGCCAATATCTCCACAAGGATGTATCCTACCCGAGCATCAGCAAATGCTATGGTGGATTCCGCTACATAATGCACTTCGTGTGTGTTATTTTGGCACACAAATGGGTATAATTCCTGAGGAAGCTGGACGCGCAGGACGTTCTTGCTGGCATCCTCTAGGTGGTCAACGTGATTAAGGTCGAATTCGGTGTAAGTGTGCAAATCATCTCATCTGATGCTTTTTCCACATTCCGCTCCGAAGCTCTTCACCTGCTCAAGGTGCAACTTGGTATCCAGTTTCAAATCATTGGTCGCCACCTACACCAGCGGAACTTCGTGGAAAACGCCATCAAAGAAAATACCCGGGGCACTGCCGTTCGCCTTCCGAATCTGCGCAGCGTCCGCATTGAAGGAAAGCCCATTAGCGCCGAGCATTACCGCCCGTTTGCTCTGCTACATAAGATCCAAGCAGACAATCAGCGGTCTCATGGATTGCCCGAGAAGAGAGCTATGCAAGTGGACATATAGGACCGAAGCGGTCGCAATAGAAGCGTGTATAGTTTGCGGCTGATCGGAGCGTTCATAACTCTCGAAATCTGCGTCTGTGACCGCGGCCATGGTGGAGGCTTGCCAAAAGCTTGGTGACGGTGAGACATTGGGGTCGGCATCCGAATGGAATGCGCTCACTGATTGAGAGTTGGAGACCGGGCGAGCATGAGCTGTGACTGTTGCAAGTGCGGTGACATCCGTCGAATCGTAACATGGTGATCGCAGATGGGTCCATGCAACCTGCTGAGCAGTGTCATCCAGTGCATCCAACCGAGGAGGTGGATGGTGGGTGCAGCAGCAAGCGCCGGTGAGCGGCAGTGCGCGCCTGTCTTCGAGGAGGGGAGGCGGCGAGGCGGAACCAGCTTTGAAGTGAACGGGAGCTGCTGATCGAGAGATATCGAACAAGGCGGGAGTGCCTGGCGAATCTGAGCTGATACCTGCAGGTACGGTGGGTTCCTGCGAGTATGGTGACCGTGGGACCGTTGACAGCGTGTCTTGTCCTTGTAGATGCGGCATTGCGAGGGCATTGGTGATCGCGCTTGGATCAGGCGGCTGATCGGGAATGGTCGGGGAGACCATCTTCGAGGCTAGTGAAGTTTGACTTGCTTCTTTGCTGTGCACATCAGACCAGGGGGTGGAATCCGAGAGGATGTCGTCAGTAGCCTGCGGTTCTGTTGCCTGGGGCATTGAAGACGTTGGGGCCATGGATCCTTGAGTGTGGTTGCCATAGTTGATGTAGGCGTAATACTCGGGAACATCTCGAGGTGTCTTGTGCGTTGACTTGTCGGTCGTGGGAACGAGGTGGCTTGGCGTTCCGTCGGCAAGGCTGCTTCCTGGGCCGTTGTGCCCGAAGAGAGAAGATGCCCTTGTGCATGTCTCGGCAGCATGATGGTGATCATGACCATCAGGGAGAGAGATGTTGGTCGATAACTCGAAATTTGTCGACTCTTGATGTGCATTGTTTTGCTTTTTGGTTTCGCTTTGCACGTCGACAGGACGGCTGTCGAGACGGTTGTGCCCAAAGAGAGAGGAAATCTTGATGCATGCTGTGGCAGCTTAATGGTCGTAGATAGAGCTGTCTGTTGCTGATTCCGAAGTTGTCGAATCTTGATGTTGGTGGTCTTGTTTCTTGGTGTGACTTTGCTCGTGGAGAACGTCGCCGGTGGTAGGGGTACGGTCGCCGGTGTTAGATGTACGCCCTCGAATCTCGAACGTGGGGATGTGGTCGAGTTGGTATGAGCCAGGTGGCCAAGGAGGCGAGCGGGTGCAAAGTGGGACTGTGGGTGCCAGAGAGGCGAAGAGTGATGTGGCTATGGCGGCACAGAAAAACACTCCCGACCCCCGGGTGACAAAGGGGGTACTCACCGACTCGCCCTAGACCTCACTGAACGAGGCAAACACGGACTCGGGGTCGGTTATGCTCGCCACACACCTTGCTCACGCTCACCAAGCCTCTCAACTTAAGGATGGAGAGTTGGTTTATGACAGCAAGAATGCTACAAGAATGCTGCAAGATACGCTTCTCTCGAGGGTGAAGTATGACGTCACTAGGGAAGTAAGAAAAGGCGTCCCGTTGAACGGGTATCAAGCCTTGAGAAGGGGGGGTAAGCCTTAGCGGTCAGGAGTTGCCGCCACAGGACTCCCCTGGTGAGAATACGAGCTGCCCTCAGCGAGCTCGACGAGAATTACGAGCCTTGGCTGAATGAGCATCTCGGGAACGAATCTTCTTGTAGACGCGCTCGACGACAGATTCGGGGACGCGTCCACTACGCGAAGTGAACTTATGAATCAACACATCGATCTCATGCGGAGAGAAGTCGGTGACACAAGGAGTGGTACTGTTGTTGACCTTGGACTTGTCGGTGAAACTGCGACCGACCACGTCCTTGTATTCCGGCTTGAGCTTGCGAGTAGAGAGATGTGAAGTAGGCTTGTAATAAGAAACCTTGTCATGGGGACCGAGACCGGCATAAAAATGCAGAGCGTCTCGATCATTCACAAAATCATAGGGCTCATAAACTTCAGCCACATAAACCTTCATTCGCCAATCGGACCGTTTGCTATTGGGGATCCGAAAGACAACGAACTTACCGTGCATGAAATCATCACGGAAGGTCTCCTTGGAATTGGGCACGACTCGATCGACCACTGGAGAAACCATCACAGGGGTGATCTGACTGACATGAACACAACGGCGTTCAGGAGGCGAATCAAGAGACTTAGTCCTGTAAGTGACCGGAGACAAACGTTCCAGAATAACGAATGGACCGCGCCATTCCGGTCGAAGCTTGTTCTGAAGAAAAGGGATGTAGAGCAGAACATGTGAACCCTCTTCATACTCCACATCGACATGGTCCGCATTATAAGCGAGACGTTGTTTACGAAGAGCCTTCTCGCGAGCTTCATTCACCGTAGCGGTGTAGAATTTCAACCTCTCGCGAGTCTCTGCCACAACATCGGAGCGAGTTTTCGGCAGGCGGCGGACATCAAGATCCATGATCGTAGAATCTGTCGGCAATAGAGGCTGCCGGTTGAGACGAAGTATGAAGGGTGAGATCGGAGTTCTCGGAATGAACTTACGATTGTAGAAAAAAGCAATGTACTCCGCGAACTCGGGCCAGTCCGCGATCTTGCGGTCTTGCAGACATGCACGGAGGAAAGCCTTGATAAAGCGGTTGACCCTTTCCGCCGGATTAGCCCGAGCATGATACGGAATCGTGGTACTATACCGAACATTGAGGAGATGACAAAACTCTTCCATTAATTCGTCGACGAACTCTTTTCCATTGTCAGTACGAATCCTCTGAGGTAGATAGCCTTTGAGTAATATATTCGCGACAAAAAACTCGAGGATTGACTTAGCAGTCTTATGGTGTAGTACGTCGAGAATCAAGAAATGAGAAAATGGATCAAAAAAGATGATCAGATACGTATCGGGACCGGCACTAGGCAAGGGTCCGAACAAATCCACACACAGGACGGCGCAATCACCATCATACACAGGTTGCGGAAGAAGACCTGCTCTCTTTGGTTCAGGCGTGCGAGCTTTCTTGCACACTATGCAACCAGCAATATAAGCACCCACCTCATTAGACATGTGGGGCCACCAAAAACGTTCAAGTATCGACTGCACCGTACTTTGACGACCCATGTGACCACCATTGAGAGGTGTGTCATGGTACAATCGGATGATGCGCGTCCGTAAAGTTCGGGGTGCGACTATCATCGGGTGCAAGTCAGGTGCGGCACGGTAGAGAACTCCTTTCACCACTTGATAGCGATAATTGGCTCCGTACCGACGAAGAGAATGGCCTTGAGCAATGCGATAACGAATGTCCTCGCAACTAGCATCAGTAATCTGCTCTTTGGCTATCTCTTCCAAAGTCAAATTATCCGGGATCTTGTCGATGTACTATTGGTAATCATCGGCATCACGGAAAATACTAGGTTGGGTCTGCAGACGTAGCTTCGGACGTTGTCTCGTAGCGTGAGACGTGACCAGTTGCATCGGATCGTCGCGACCATCTTCTTCTTTCTCCACAGGCAACTCAGTCGTAACAAACGACAGAATGACATGGCACCCAGGTAAAGGTACTCCTTCATCATCGACAGGGCGAGGAAGTTCTTGGCACACTAGGCACGCGTGGTTCAAGGGTTCACCAAACTCATCCGTCTCGATGACATGATCGACAGGATTGCGAGAGAGACAGTCAGGGATGCTCATTCCCGGCGACTTTCCTGGTTTGTAACCCAACCCTGGATCGAAATTGGCGAGCCCCATCGAGCCAACTGCCCAGACGAGTGCTTCGCCGCTCGTAAAACGTCAAATTGCGATGATCCGTCTCAAGGATCGTCCTGTGACCTTCAATATAGAGCGAAAATTCGCAAGAGAAAGAATAACTGCCAGTAGCTCTAGCCGGCGGGGCTCATAGTTCCGCATCTCTTTCGGCACAGCTCGGTTCCAATACTCAACCACTCGTTCCTCACGTGTCACCTTGCCGGTTTCGTCCTTGACTTCCACGAGCTGAAAAAGATACGCGCCCAGACAATCCTTGGGAGCATCCGAGCGGATCTGAAAAGGAAGATTGTAGTCAGGATGATAAACTCCGCGAGAGTCCACCAAAGCTTCGATGATCGTATCCTATGCCTTTTGGCACTCAGGCGTCCACTCAAACTTGATACCTTCAAGACGCAATCGCCTAAGCGGCTCCACAATCTTCGAATAATTCTTCGCATATCGGCGGCAATAGTTGCTCATGCCGATGAAGGATCGAATCAGGGTCTTCGGGGACGTGTTCGGCAGCATACCGGGAATCGACATCTGCTGCAACGCTTCTAACGTCTTGGGATTCGGCTTCAAGCCTTCCGGAGTCGAAATATGTCCCAAAAACTCGATTTCATCCTTGAGGAGGTGGAACTTCGAAGTTCGTCCACTATATCTTCGCTGCGCTAAATGGCACAGCACTTCAATCAAAACTTGTAATGTCGGTGGAGTTCATCCGACCCCATCATAATATCGTCGACAAACGCGACCAAGTCCTTATACATCCATGTGGACAAATCGCTAGCCATCTGCTTACAGAAGAGAGCTCCTGCTGTTTTTACTCCCAGAGGCAAGCGCAAGAAACTATGGGCTCCAAGTGGACTAACCATCGTAACGGCGTCCTGAGCGGCGGCGTCCAAACGTAGGTTATGATAACCCCATCGAATATCAATGCACGTCCGCCAACGGCGCATGGCAAGAAAAGCCAAAGCATCATCTTGACGAATATTCGGCCAACTGTCATTGACCAGCTGATCATTGAGCTGACGCAAGTCAACTGCAGCTCGAAAAGCATTCGACGTCCCGGTCTCTGCTCCCTTCTTAGGCAGCATCAGTACAGGGAATCCCCACGGAGAGTTCGCCGGTCGGATGACTCCATCGCGACACCACTCGGTGATCTGCTTTCCGAGACACTCGAGCTTTGCTGGCGTCAACCTATAAGGCGTCATCTTGATCGGTCGTGGGTTTGCGTCTTTAATCGTAGAGAAACCGGTGGCGAGTCCACAGGTCTCATAATCGGATCAAAAAAGGCCCACGCGTATTGCACGCAGTGGCTCAACATCATCTTCGCATCCTCATCCAGATGCGGGTTGTCGGGAATTCCCAGTTCTCGAACAACCTTCTCGACTTCTTCCTTCGTCGGAGTTGCAACCTTCATCGCTTTGTTGTCCTTGACGTGCTCCGGCGTCTGCGGTAACGGTGCACCGTCCGCGTCGCGCGGCGCATCCTTCCATGGCACATCGAACTTTTCTTCTTATTTTAACCTCACCTCAGGGTGGCTCTTATTGATCTTTTCACCTTTGACGCGCACATTCAGCTCGCTCCTTACTTTCGGCTCCAGTTCAGGTTCAGAATCCGGCGGAACGTCCACTTTTGATTGTCGGGGGGGGGCAGCAGAAGAAGTATGAGCCGTCCCCGGCGCATCTGTTGGAAGCGGAAGCATAGGTACTTCTGGCCGTTTCCATTTGGTGAGATCCTGAAGATCATCTTCTGACACCCACTTGACGACACGAGTACGCGTATTCAACAGCGGAATCTGTACGTGACGAAGGGTGGTGTCGGCAATTTGCAAATACTGCTCAGAGGATCGATCTGTCGGGCTCAACGCGGTCGGCAGGACTTCGCCACTTTGGCGAAAACCACTGGTCACGGAGTTGTGCAGATCGACGGCTAAAATCGCATGAGTGTCTGGAGGGACGACAGACGCTAAGTGCTTGAACGAATCTGTCTTAGACAGGTCAGCCCAATCATGTTCCAGCGGCATCGTGAGCAGCCCTGCCGTCATCTGGAGAGTCAAAGGCGGAGTGTCCGAGCGGTGCGGTCCTAAGCGAAGAGGAACTCGCGTAACGGTGTAAGCCGTATCTGTAGCGTCGCGGGACGAACCTAGATTATCCAACTGGAGCAGGTGGCGTTCATCTGCGTAACCTAATGCTGCAGCAAACTTCTGTTGCATGTTCGCACAGGTCTTTGGAGCCTCTTGCAGGTGCAGTGGGTGACTGGAGACCGACAACCGAACGCGAGAGCTCATCAAAGTGGGCGTGATATCATGAAAATTGACGACGTACACGTAAGGGTGTAAGCGCGCTATATAAGAAATAATGGACGCCACCTGTTCAATCATCATCATCATCATGAAGCCAGCCATTTTGCACAGCTTCATCGTCCAATTAGTGGCCGTAACTCCCCTGCCAACATCTCTGGACGTCAAGTTGCAGAGTGCTGAATGAACGCAGGGTGGAGACGCGATACACATCGACGATGACCATTCCGCTTCAGGCAAATAAGCCTTGGTCAATAGGAGGGTCGTGTCATATCGTCCGCAGAGCGTGTGCTGAACCACAGGTATCTTCGGAAGGTTCTTCTGATGAATCTTGTTGGCAGCTGTTGAAGAGTCAAGAGCAAGGACGACTCGAAATGACGTTCTGCACAACTCATTCGCTCGTTGCAGCCCTAAAGTACTGCCTCCGGCGCCGCTAAATAGCATCACAACCTTGCGATACGTGATCGGCGGCCATTGGACTTTTCAAATCTTCGGCGAATCTCGCCTTCTGTAACTTCTCGGCACTTCTTTTCCTCCTCGTCGGCTCGTCGGTCGAAAGCGCCGTTACCGAGCGATTCTTGACGATAATTCCTATCCTTATCAGCAGAAGGAGACGCCTTCTGCACCGAGCTCAAACGCATCGGCTCGGGAGCCGCATCGCCTTGAGTCAGATGGCTTGCGACCGAAACAGTAAACGATAGGTTGGCCTTGTCACCTTCGGCTTCACAGTCCTTCGTTAATTCGTCGACCGTCTCAACATTCAGCTCGCCATCAAAACAAACAATATTTCCCAAAGCGAGAATTTCACCTTGAGTAATCACGGTCGGCACGCCCTGGGTAGAGGAGATCGCCACTCGAGCTGCGAACTTGTCGTGATCCTCAGGAAAAGAACACACTCCATCGACTACCCCAAGCTGCTCGTATCCAGAAGACGCAGCAACGAAAACTTGCCCGGTTTCCATGGGCTCTGAAAGAGCGACTGGCACGCAGTAAGTGCGCCCAGGCTCGACCTTCATCATGCGCACAGCATAGGCTGTCGAAGCTGCCGCTCGTTTCGGCGGTGGACGCTGGAGGTCTTCAATCTTGCACAAGCGAGCGTAAACGCGGTCCTCAACTGTGCTCAGGCTATTTTGCATCGCATAGTGCTGTTGCCCATGAACCTGAACTACCACGGGGTTGCGCACATCATAAGTTGAACGGAACGTCAAAATCGAAGAATAGACTCGTCGATCCTGCACCTTTAACTTCTTACGCCCATAAGCGACTTGCGTGCGGAGAAACGCAATGCGATTTCGCGGGTAGTCCACTATGGCTCCCAGCACCCGAATATCGCGCGCTCCCAGCAGAAATAGGTGATTAGTATCGGCCACGATGGCAACCACTGGGACTGCCACGTCGTCCGCGAGCGCAATTCGTAATGCGACCCATTTGTGGATAGTCGTCTTATTCAATCCTGACCCGTACAGGGTGCGCTCGACTGGGAGATCGCCTCGGTCAAGGATTATATTATCCTTCGCCAGTTTTTCGACCATCCCACGACAAATATAGGAGACATCAGCCATTCCATCAACGCCTAAAGTCGGTGCGAACATCGGCCCGTCTCGTCGTCTGTAAATATGTTCAACTATGAACGTAAGTGTGCCAGGGTCCAGACAACCGATGGTGATGAGGTCTTGCTCGATCTTTTCCCCATCGCTCGGCGAAAGTGCAGTGTGATGGCATCGTGTCTCCGGTTTCGCATCGCCCGGCATCTGCATCGTCACCGCTGCCATATCTGGCGTCCCACGTCTCGCCTCTGAATCTATATTGGCGCTCGCCGCGGTCTCTTTGTCTGGTGGCTCTCTCTCTTCTTCCATCGCAACCTCGGGTGGGCTCGGCGCTTCGGCTGCTTCCTCATTCCCAAGTTTCGCTGGCAACAAATTCTGACACTTCTCAATCGGAGGCACATATACTTCCTCCTTTGTCTCCTCTGACAATTTTCGTTTCTCGTCCATCAAATCGGACATTCCCGTCCACTTCTCCTCCATCGGCGCCGCTGTGGTCTGCTCTGCTCAGCTGCGACCAAAACTGTATCGGCTAAAACATCGGCTAAAACCGTTTCGGGGGGGGATGCTAGCTAGGCTAGCTAGCTAGCCTAGCTAGGAAAAAGAAGACGTCGACCCCGACGTCAACTCAAAAGGTCTAACGTCGTCGTCGTGAACTTCCACGCAAGACATGCACATTGACGAATGGGGGGACACTGGAACCTGCGGCACGGGTTCGTCGGTCTCCGAGTCTGAGTCTTCCCAGTATTTCGGAGAGTCCAAAAGCTTCATCTGATATTGCTTCCACATACGACGTAGAAGGCCACCGAACGATCCGAGCGTCGGTGGTAGTTTGCTCCTGTTGCAAGCGATGGCTGCTCGTCACCGCGGCATCGGCAAAATCATCGGAGACTCGGGCGGGGCGCGCCGTCGGGTAAAAGACAACTCCCGACGATGGCTGCGCTTCGCATAGAGAGATTGGAACGCGAAATTTGCGCTCGAATGTCCCGAACTGTCCTGATATCGGCCTCCGTCATATTCGTCATCGCGCTGCCGATGACGTCTGCGCCGGCGCGAATTGCGACTAGAACTCCGGCTATGGCGGCGACGGCGGGGGCTCGGACTGGATGTAGGACTATTGGCCTTTTGATCAGGGCTCTTACTTCGGCGTCGGCGCGACGATCGTCTAGAAGGTGATCGTCCGTCTCGCTGTCGTGTAGAAGACGACTTGCTATCTTTGATGCCTCTGACCTCGCTCACCATGGTCGCCATTGTGGTTCCAAGCTCGGTGAGGGCCGTTTGAATCTCGGTAGGAGGTTCCGATCCGTGCGTAGCGTGCGCATTAGATGCATCGTCACGCTTCTCCCAATCGGAAAGCGATATGGGTTGCTTTTTGTGTTTCCGAATGCGCTTCCACATCGCACAGTGACAACGGTCCGGATCGCGGTTGCAAACCACGCGATTTCCGTGTTCATCTTCATCATGGGTGGACCAGAAGTAACCGAACTCCTTGCACGTCCTCTTACACCACCAAAACGGATCTCGTAAGATCAGCGGAACCCTATTTCCAGACGGTTTATCCGCATCTTGCTTAGCTTGTTGATCGGGGGCCATAGCTCGACCTCCCCGCCCTCGCAGCGGTTTACTCGGTTTCGGATTGGAGGGTCCCTGATCTTTTTCCTCCTCCATCAACTTCCGAAAGTCGTTCTCAATTCTCGTAATGAGCGCCACCGTCGACGTGAAAGCAACGTGGCTATCCGGGTGACCACTCCTCATAGTCCGCACACGGGTCCGTAAATCCTTGGACGTCAAACCGCAAAAAAGCTGCTTGATGATATCAACGTCACCCATCGTGCGGTTGGATGCGGTATAAAAGGCTAACGCCTCGTTCTGGAACTTGGTACAAAATGTTTGTACGTGTCGCTCCCCAGTCTTCTTCGGAACCGAAGACTGAGTGAACTTCCGCAGCTTATCGAGCAGCTCCTGCTGCGTGCTCGGAGGTCGGCAAGTCGATCTAAAATAATTCAAAACTCGATCACAGTAAGTTCTGTTAAGACGACGGAGGCGCCGAATCGCGGCTCCATGCTCTTCGTCGTCAGCATCCAATTTCAAATAAAATGACGGACCGTGCGGCAGCTCATCGCAGAGCTCTTCGTATTTCCGCAAATGCTCCTCGAAAATTGGTGCAACGGTATCGCGTAAATGCACCGGTAGTAAATATCGCAGTTTCTCGACCGAGTAATGGTCGTCTGCCAAAGTATGCATCACCGCTGCCGAATCGAGGTCAAACTGCCGTTGATCTCGACCTTCGATGACGAGTTTGAAGTTGTCAGCCTTCAAACTGGAAGTGGGGCGACGAGATCGGCCCAAGTTGGCCTTCTCGAAAGCGTCCGCAAACGTCTGCGATAATCCCCGTAACATTTTCGTACCTTCATCTTCAGTTTCCGCCCTACCCTCAGTCTCCGTATCGACTCGGGGCGGAGGTTCATCCCACGTTTCAGTGCTCCTTTCCGGTCCAGGCCGCCTCGCGGGTGTTTCCGGTTCGGGCCGACTCACGGGTCGTTCACGGCTGCCCTCACGACGCGTACATTCGGCTGCTATCTCGTCTCGCTCATAATGAAATCGTTCAATCTCCTCACGTAAGGTCCTCGTTGTTTCGAGCTCTTGCCGCAACGCTTCATTCAGCATATTGAGCTCTTGTCGAGCCGCTTCTTCCTTAGCTTCAGCCCTTTCACGGGCAAATCGCTCAGCTAGTCGTCCGTTTTCGCGCCGTCTCCGCTCGAGGTCTTCACGAAGTCGACTTCGAGTTACGGATCCGCGCTCAATAGTAACACGCTCGCCACGGTCCGGGGTCGTTGGACTCAACGGCGGGAAAATGCGGTATCTGGAGGCGCCTCATGGGGCAATTCGGTAAAGTCGACTGCCTCGGCCTCTCGTAATTCACCTTCCTCGCGGCCTATCTCAGTGGCGGCGGGAGGCACTGGAGGAGAGTCTTCCTCACGCACGTCTGCGTCTTCATCCATACTATACCAAATGTCGATGAGGAATCTCGAACCAAGTCCGGATTCGATCACTCGAAGTAATGCACGTCGCTCACAACAACGCTATCTGTCGCTGTCAAAACAGCACTCGCGGAGTTCTTATCCGCTGGCAATCCAATAATGCCCGTGGGTAGCGATCCCACTCGCCAACAGCTCCCGCCGTTTAGCTATACCAAAGTCAATCCCGGGTGAATGCGCAGCGATTTCCAACTCGCACGCGTGTTCGTCGTCTCTCGGGACGCACGAACGAAACAAAACCCGCGTATATTCTCAACGCAAGTCGGTCCGCTGGAACTCCGCGTGCTTGATCAGGGCACGCGTGCAAATCCGGACCACGTAATACAGTGCGTACGGGGCACTCGTTCGTTGGCGACCGATATAGTCGCGCAATCTCGTATACTCCACCACGTATGGCGGCACAGAAAAAAAACACTCCCGACCCCCGGATGACAAAGGGGGTACTCACCGACTCGCCCTAGACCTCACTGAACGAGGCAAACACGGACTCGGGGTCGGTTATGCTCGCCACACACCTTTCTCACGCTCACCAAGCCTCTCAACTTAAGGATGGAGTCTATTTGGTTTATGATAGCAAGAATGCTGCATGAATGCTGCAAGATACGCTTCTCTCGAGGGAGAGGTACAACATCACTAGGAAGTAAGAAAAGGCGTTCCGTTGAACGGGTATCAAGCCTTAAAAAGGGGGGGTAAGCCTTTGCGGTCAGGAGTTGCCGCCACACCCCCCTCTCACTCTCACACACCCAAATCACCAATAAAATCGCTGTGTCAACACCGTGCCGTCTTTGTGTCGTTAGAAACAGGGCGTAAGACCGCACTGCCGCTGCCATCATTCTCTACCAGGGGCGCAGTACTTTTTACTGTTCTCTAACCCTAAATGGGATTTTCTATCTCTAGAAATTAAGGACGTCAACGACGATGATGCCGAATCTGTTATGGTCTCCGTGCAGCAGATTGTGCCTCTGAAAGTGCCGATCATCTTCAGCCCCTCTGCATTTGCCATCGGATCGCACCCGCTTCAAGCATGGTAAATTTGTGATCTTCCGAGTCAAAGGACGATCAAACGCTAGGAAGAAGCGTATCTACGTTGCCGAAGTCTACGAAGACTATGATAACGACAATGATACTGTTGCACTTCACTATTATACCGATATAGGCTCGCGCGATGACCCTCGCGTTTTTGATCCTACAAGCCTCTAGGCGAGCGACGCTTATGACCAGAATACAAAGACCCCAACGGGGTAGTTTCACTCGTCTCCGAGCGAACATGGATGGTTGTGAACCCTGCGTAACTGACTTCCGACCGATGAAATCGACGTGCTGGTCAATAATTTCAACCTCCACAACAACAAAGTTCATGCTGGTGTCGCTGAACGAGCTTATCGGGCGTTTCGTGAGCGCGACCTTTGTCCCCCTTGAAGTCGAGGACGACTTCATCTTAAGTATGGGGCTCCTGTGGCGGTAATGCCCACTCCCCCACTTACCTGCCTGTTACCTTGAAATTGGAGGTGTCATCTTGACACCTCCGCCTGTTTCCCACGGATACCTATGTACCGGGAGTTTGTATTGCACTTGCCAATCTTTGCACATCTTGCCCGCTTTTCATTGGAATCTATTGATTCCTTCCTGTATCTCTCTCCAGACCGTCACCGTCGGGCTCAAGGGCATCGTGGCGGGGGTGACGCGGAAATCATGTCCCGCGTCCGGCGATCCGAGCGACGAGCCGGCAGCCTCTTCGGCCGATTAACTAGTTCGTTTCCTCAAAGAGAGTTCTTACAGCCGTTGTCGTCATCACGCTAGCTTCGGTGATCGCTCGCGCAAAGAGACAACCACATCCAGCAGCTCAAGACAGCCAAGGCGGCGCAAGAAGGGCGCGCTACCGCAGCCGAGCGCGTACGGAACCAGGCCCACGCCGAGGCTCTCGATGCCGAGACGGAGTTGGCCATGGCCGAGGCGGGGCGTCTTGAGACACGAGCGGAAGTACGATGGCGAAGCCTCACGTCGGGAGGGGCGACTCCGGGTCCGGAACGAGCGCCAAGTTGCCGCGAGGGAGAAGCAGTACGACCGCGATGCTACGAAGGTGCAACAATCATTCGGCGAGCTCAACGCGACCAAGGCCCAGTCAAAGGAGGCGGCAGGACAGGCTGCGGTGGCGACCAAGGTGCGAACGAGGCACCGACTGAAGAAATCGAACTCTCGGGACATGCGACAACTCAAGGACAATTACGCTGCCGCCAAGTCAACTAGGAGGCGGAGCAAATGGAGATCGAGCTCGCGGCTGCCGAGGGCCGCGTCCAGGCCAAGGAGGAGTAGTTCGAGCAGGTGCGGGATCGGGTCAGGGCGGGCGAGAGACATGGAACTCTCGTCCGAGCGCTTCACTCGCGACCTGCGCTCCGATATGGGCGTCTTTCACGAGACCACCGTCGCCCTCGCTCTGGTCTACGGTGACGTCGTCGACGCGGCGACGGATGCGTCGCCGCTCGATGGCAAAGATATCGCTACTACCCACGTTTGTGTCAAACGAGGCGGCAAGACGGAGAACTGGACGCGCAGCGTGTACGAGATGTGGCGTAAGGAGAATTTAGGCCTACCTGGCGTGCCTTCGAATCCTGGCTCGCCGCTCGCGTCCGTGCCCTTGATGGAGTCACTGGACGAGGATGGCCGTTCTCTCGCCACACAACCACAAACAACTTCCGTGCCTGGTCCTCACAACTTGAGGATCGGCTGTTGCTTTATGATTAAGATATTATCGAAACACAGAAACCAGGGTGACACGTGTCACGGAAAAGGAAGATGATGTCATAAAGAAAACTGACATCATCATGACGGAGTAGGGTGCCCCTGATAAGGGGGGGGGCTAGGAGAGGGGTAAGCCTTAGGAGGCGGGAGTTGCCGCCACACGAGATCTCCGACAAGAGCGCGGCTGGCGAGCGGCTGGCGAGGCCGAGGCGATCGCCAATCGGTTCGGCGACCTCAGTCGAGCGCCCCACCTCGTTCGTCAAGTTCACCAGGAGCGCTACGGAGCCGACGTCGTAACGGTTCTCGAGCTCCAGCCATCCTCCTTCAGAGTCTGCCAGGATAATCCGCATCTGGTCGCGACCGCCGAGTATGAGGCCTTCGACACCGAGATCACCACATACCCCGAGTTCCTCAAGATCCGGTTTGGGTCGGCGAAGCTGTCCGTCGACGGCCAGTCCACGACCCACGACATCGCGGCCGTTCGAGCGAGAGTTCTCCGACTGACACCAATGATCAGAGACCAAGACCATCCTCAACGCGATCCGGGCCTGGGGCCGCGGCAGCACGTTGGAGGCAGGGGCAGTCTATGCGCTACGTTGGCGACAGGCGGCGGTCAAACAGACGTAGGAGCTCCAGAGGGCCTTCAATGGCACTCGGCGAAACTCGAGATTAGCAACTTGAAGTACTACAATGCCGCCTTCTTTAACACGAGCGTCGAAGGGCGCGCCGGTGTCGTCTTGTACCAACGGGACCATATCTTCGACCGCGCCGCCACGAGTTTTGCGGCCAAGCGCCAGCGATACGTCGCCGACGAGGTCGCTGGTCGAATAACAAAAAAGGCTAGAACGTGTGAGCGAGTTGATGGAGGACGCCTCGCCAAGCTCAGCGACGACGTTCAAGGAGCGTTGATGAAGGCGGCTCGTTGTGGTCGCAGAACCACAAGGAACAGGCTACCGCACGCAAGGAGACGGCGATGTAGCACCATCGCCGTCGGGCGCCGCGGCCGTCGAGAAGGCCCTCGAGCGCCTGTTGGACGACTACGCCAAGGCGCTGGAGGCAATGACGTTAAACCTGTCGTCGACGAGCGTGCCCTCTTCGGGAGGGCCCAGCTCTCGGCGATCAAGACGCGACTCGAAGCGGCACTCAAGCTCCCGCGTGGCGCTGCGCGGTCGAACGTCCTCAAGGCGAACGTTGAGAGGTACGTCGTCGGCATGGGCGTGGGCATAGGCGACCTCAAACCTAAGTCCTAAACCTCGGGCAAGGACCCGACGATCTGCCAGACCGGCTCCAAGGCCAACGTCGAATTACTCGCCGCGCACGTCAAGTACGTCTACGCACACATCAAGACCAACTCCCGCGAATTGTTCGCCGAGGCAGCGGTCCCGGGTGAGTACCGACTGCAGCTGCCAGTGTTCGGGACCGCGACCACCCAGCGCGCCGAACTCGACGCGAGGCGGCACTTGATTGTTGGCGAGCTCAAGGCCAAGGTTGTGGAGTGCCGCGCCTCTCGCCACCAACGAGTGGCATCTCGAAGTTACCGACGATCGACGTGGCGTTGGTTGGGTCGCGCGTCGAGGTTCTCTGGGAGTTGTCGGGTCATGCGGGTTGCTACTGGATGCCCGGTGTGGCGGCAAACGAAACAAAGCTCGCTCCGGGGCTCACCTAGACACGCCGGCACCTCTACTACCCGAGGTCGTCGGCCTAGGCTGGGGGTAGACCTCGCTCGTCGCCACAAACAACCACTCGCAAATCCTCTCGACGTAAGGCTGGGAGACAGTTTATGCTAAAAGGTCCTCTTGGTGAAGAAAAGGAGTGGCGCAGAGATAGAAAATACAGTGACGTCGCCAATACAGATGGCATTGACGCCAGGGGAAAAGAGGTAGGGTAAGCCCTAAGAGGTAGGGTAAGCTCTCAGAAGCACGAGTTTCCGCCACACCGGCACCATCGAGGTGGAATCCGACGAAAACTCCAAGGACGGTCGCAAGAAGCTCGGGCTGCGTTGGATCTTCGTTTCCTGTGACGACAGCTTCAGCGGCTGGCTCCGCAAACAGCCCTACCTTCTTCAACGTCTCCAAGCCAGCTTCCTGGCGCTTCGTGTCCGAGGACGACGAATACGACGACGACGAGGTGGAGGAGGACGCGATGGATGTCGACGACGACGCATAGCTGCACTCGTGGGCCTCGATGCCCGTGTTCCCCGTGGACGCCCAGCGGGAAGACCGGGACAATAGAAGTGGCCCCAGCGCGCGAAAGGCGCAGTCTAAACGCCCGCACGACCCTCATTGGGCCCACGGACGTTCCCAATGCGCCGGATGTTGCATTTGGAGCCGATAGCATCGTGCACAGTAGAGCCACCTAGGGCCCCGAAGGGCCAAAATACCTCCCATGTACATTCTCCAAATCGGCAACCACCGACTTCGCTCCAGTAAAAAATCGGCACCTTTTTAGGTCACCTTGACGACGGATAAAAAAATCCGCCAGTCCTTGGGAATTTTTAGTCCCGGCGCGGGACACCCGCGTTCCTTATCCGACCCTATTCATTTCGTCCCTCCTGTCGAGATCGACCCCTCCTGTGCTGCGGGATGGACCTGTAGGCTCCCGGGACATTCAAGATCCCTCCGCGCGTCGCCCCCTTCTTGCCCTTTGACCCTGAGGAATGAGCCTGTCTCGTTCCGGCGGCGGGTTTGGACAATGACCTTCGCACGCGGTTTGGCAGCAAGTCATAGCTCGTGCGCCACACCCACACACTCGCAACATCGCAGGAGGCACTCTTGTCAATGGTGTTTTGCGCGGCCCTATCATCATGCTCCGCGCCTACCACACCAGCTTTATGCGAGCCTCTCCAGGAAGCCTTGTTCTTGCTGCAAACGCTCACCTCCCATGAAGCAGGCTCCATGCAAGCCAAGAGAAAGGCTCCTTGGTGTCAGATGTTCCTCGGATGCAGTATGTAATGTATTTACAGGGTAGAACCATTTGCATGTGTTTCGCATAGTGTTTGGCTAGAACCACTTACATGTGTTGCGCGTAGTGGTTGGCCTACAGCTTGGGCTACAAATCCCCCATGACGAAAGGCACGCGGAATGATCACAGTACTGCTTCGTGCATGCACCCGGGACTCAGAAAAATTGTGTTCGAAGCGATAGACCAGGAGCCCAATTGTGCCACAGTAGGAGGCGTGGTAGCGATCGTATGTTTTGCTGCTCTTCGCCCACTGCCCCTTCATGCCAAAATCCTTTTCTAGTTGAAGAAGAAAAACCATTGCACGCTGAACTAGATTCCACACATATACGTCTTGGCGTCTCCTGACGTCAAATATACGGAAGCAGTGTATGAATTCCCCGACAAGCTCCGGATCCCTATGCCTGATGACTACATCAATGTTTTCGACAAGGAAAACAAACTCTGCCTGAAAAAGATCCCGTCGAAGCACATGTCGGCCCCAATCTGAGACCACGTAAATCAAATGTGTCACAAAGTAGCACTGCAATCTGAAGAAGTCATGTCCAAGCTCATCAAGGCGTTTGTACGATGAACGTACTTGAGGAAGCAACACTAAAACATCCGCTAGGTGAATGGTAGCATTATGACAGCTAAGCGAAATACCGATTTCTTCAAAAAGATACGCCCAGACAATTGCATCAGTTAGTGAGCCATAGTCAATATGAGACAACAGCCGAGAGTTGCATGCAACACATCGAGCCGGCTTGCTCATACTCACACTCCTACCTCGTGTCACATTCTCTCTTCCACAATTAGGGCAATGTGCCACGTATGTCATAGGCAGTCCATGCTTCAGTGGATTAAATCCAATTACATCAGTGACATCAAAGTTCTGCAACATGCGACTCAGCCTTAATCTAAGTGCGGTAGCACGACATTCGACACCACATCTGGTGCACCGCGAAGAGGTCTCTGTCCAATCTCGTCTCCGACGTTTGTGACTCTCGCGATGCCTCTCAGCACCAGAGAAGAATTCTAATCCCAGAGCCGTCGTCTCTCCAGAAAACAATTGCCCGTGGCGACGTGGGCGATCAACCGGATGGGTTGTCTGGTCACTCAAAATGTCGACTATAGCAGAAATGCTCGGAACCTCGCTCACGCATTCGATATCTAACTGCTGCAGAACATGCAACGCCTCTACGACATTCAGAATACCATCTACTTCGCCTGTCAATGAAGCATGTGGCATCCATCGCACAATGAGTGTACGCAAGAGCTCGGCTGCTTTCGATGCCACAGTGGTACTTTGGATCAAACACGCAGTGTGCACTATATTTCGGATGAGGAAAATGATGTCACCACCATATTCGTCGAATGTTGCCTTGGCTTGTGCGCACTCAAATACGAATTCAATGCCCGCAATAATGGCACGCCACCCATGGGTATTTAGCATCGCAGCTTCCCCAGAAACAGAGGATGACGCACACTCATTCATTGCCAGAAATCTCTTAATTGACTTCTCAGGGTGACGCTCTACATCCAGGCCCTGATGCCCCACATGCGATGCGGTGAGCCCTCGCTCATTGAAAAGGTTTTCAGTTTGGCCACAATGCAAACATATGTTCCACAGTCGTCGTGATGATTCACAGAGAGAACAACGCCCAAATGCCCCAAGCCCAAGCACCAGGAATTTCAATTTTTGCGCACATTCCACAGCCCTATGAAGTAGTTCACGACCACACGCGCTGTATACAGCTCTACAAGCAAGAAACATGCCGAGGTCGTGCTTGGAGTGCTTTTTGCGGCTTTCAAGAGATGTGAACGCCTGGGCTGCAACTACAAAGCGTTCGCGTGATGGTGCCCATAGCTCTAACAATCGAAGAACGTCTAGTAAAGCCACGCTCGAGTTCACGGACACACACTTAGTTTGGGAGGCCATGGAAAGTGAAGCCCATAAACCTTCGACATTCATACCAGAACTTCGTCGAAGCACCGGCGTCCTAGATTTCTCCGTTAAGCACCAGGGGCAAATCCAGACGTCCTTTGGGATACGCGCTAAGTGCGCACAGCGCAGGTGCCAAGCGCGAGGGCACGCGTCGCAGAGAACTAAACGACCAGTTCGTTGGCAGCCAGCACAAAGGTCGAAGTGATCATCGCTAAGTTGCGCCTGCATGAGACCAAAAACCGACATGATAGAGGCCGAGGCCCAACCGGACCGGCAGTCACAACGTGACCGTTCGGATAGCCCAAACCACGATTGGTTCCACCACACGCCCAACCCAATGCTTACGCACGCATCGTCTTGAGGTTGGGACAATCAGAAAAAGAAGGGGTAACGCTGGGGCTGTTGACGGGGGCTATCCGTTAAATATTTCTTCAACCTTTGCTCAACATTAGTGAGGTTCCGGAGGGCTTTAACCCTGAAAAAAAAAACGAACGGTCATTCGACGACTCTTAAACGGCTATGTAACGGCTCTACAATTTTATCGAAAAGGTCAACCAAGGGGCAGCAAAAAAAGCAGCCCTTAACACCACGTCGATTTTTCAAAATCCGCCCTCCGGCAGCTACCTACCTACCTCTCTACATACACACACACTAATTTTAAGTATAGTTCAACGCTAACCCTACTCGGCTCAGCAGCCTTCGAAGGCTCGCCCCAGCGCTGGCCAAGTGTGCCAGACGAGCGCGGAGCTCAGTGGCAGTAACGCCCATCCCCCCACTTGCCTGCCTGCCACCTGACTTACCCTGATTGTTGCCCTGGTACTGACCTTGCAATTATGGGGGGGGTGTCATCTTGACACCCTCACCTGCGCTTTCACTGATCCCAATGCACCAGGCATTTGTGGCAGTAACGCCCATTCCCCCACTTGCCTGCCTGCCACCTGACTTACCCTGATTGTTGGTCTGGTACTTCCCTTGCAATTATGGGGGGGGGTCTGGGGGGGGGTGTCATCTTGACACCCTCACCTGCGCTTCCACTGAACCCAATGTACCAGGCATTTGTATTGCTTTCTTGCTGTCTTCTTGCTATTACCCTCATTTGATTGTCCGATTTTCGTGATGGCGTGCGTGTTTACGCTGAGATCGGGCGTGTGGTGGTTTCACCCGCGGTTCGGGTTGGGAGAAAGGGTTGTTGAGGCCCCTGGTCCGGCCAAGAGGGGTGGGTGTCTGAGAAAACCACTACAGTGGTCTCAGGAACGGGCATCGATAGTCCAACTCCCGGACTATCGATCTCCTTTTTTTTCGGCGGCGAGTCGGTTCGTAACGGTCGAGTGAGTGCGAAGCCGACGCATTTGTGGGTGAAGATCCAGGGGATCACGGGTACCGCCGCGGGGTTCATTTTACGTGATTCGGATCGAACTGGGAGCGGAGTCACTACGACTCATTTTGCATATTTTTGCATATCGTAACTGAGGGGCATTGTTATAAGTCCTAACCTAGCTCGCGCGAGGCAGACCACCTCCCTGACGGCGAGCGACAGCACCGGGAAGGCCGTCCATAGTCTTCACGCGCAAGGCAAAAACTTCTGTAAGTCCAGCGCACCGGTACAGCGCGCAGTCAGACGGCTGCCGGCAATTGTCGTCTGATGAAAAGAATACAACAAGCGAGTTGTGAGCGTTCGGATTTATCCTATTGTCCGGGCAAAGCGCGGTCATGGCAGAGAGGCCAATGACAGAACGACCGCAGTGGTTTCGGGGCGCACAGGAGCGTCTGCGACGATTCAGTGCAGCGACCCCGTTTTCGTCTATTCGAAGAACACCGTTGAGTGCGCCCTTTCCACGGCCGGAAGCCGAGGAAAGCGGCATCCGAAGAGAGGCAAGGTCCTCGGACAGCCTCGACAACCCCCCAAGCGTGATCATCCTTCCGGATCCACGCGCTGGCGAAGGGGGAGCTACGGTTGCGCCAGACGCAACTTCAAGACCGGGTGAGCCGACGTTCCCGTAAGCACGACCCTACGAACGTGCGATGAATACTACGGAGTCATCTCGAGCGGAACCCGGACCGACTACGGCGATGCGTGGACCAGAGGAGAGTGCACCTCCTAGGCCACCATCCGCGAATACGAGAGCGACAGATTTTCGCGTGGATGCCGATCCCGAGATTCTGCAGACCATCAACGAACGATTCGAGATGTACCAGTCGCAGATCGAGCAAGTCCTACGTGAACTTGAGCGCCCGCCGCGACGCGCAACAACAACGCTCAGAAGTGGAGCGGCACCGGATCGACAACGATCGACTTCGACGAATGGTGGAGGAATCCACGCGGGCGCATGCTCGAGAGGCACGGCCAACCTCTCCGGATGCTACGCGTGTTACGCCCGAAGAAGATGACGCTGTATCGGCACTGACCGACGATCAGCCACCGCGAAGTCGACCGGAGCCTACCCCGCAGCATCATACTGACCCTGGTTCAGCGCGTCCTCGTGACGAAAAAGAGATACTTCATATCAAGAAGTGAGCTGCTGGTATGACTCGTATCACGTTTTCGAATCTTAGTGGGCAAATTACGAAGGACCGAGAGGAGGTGAATGCGCGGTGGATGCAATTGCGGCGTATGATGGAAGGCAGGATTGACAAACCCGCAATAGCGATGAACGTGATCGGGGGCGAGTACCAACTCGCCCCTATGGAAGCTTATCGCAAATGGGAAGCCGAACGGCCGCAGATGTGGAAACAATATAAGGACGGAATCATCACATTAAAAGAGTTGCGCCAGCATGATGAGGACTGTCTGGATGCTATGCAAGAGGCGACGAAGCTTCCTTGCCCACCTCGGGCTACGGTTGAGGAGCTTGAACGTGAATGGTTCAATTTACGGCAAGGGAATTTGTCATTGAATAAGTATATTGCGCGATGGGTGCAGAAATTCGGCCAGTGGCGAGCAATGTCAGGTCGCGATACTGATCCTGCTGCGTTCCGTTCGCACTTCATTGCCGGGCTCAATACTGGGCGCTTGCGGACGAGCGTCGAACTTGCTAAGACCTCACCCATATGAAAGCATCTACGCTCGCGCTCAATGATGTCATTCAATTGACCATCCAGATCTCCAAGATTTTGGAAACTAGAGGAGACTGGCGTTTGTTTTGCGACCGCTTCTGCTGAAGAACGGCGCTTAAGACTAGAAGACAAAGACCCTGATGGAGGTAGATTCACTCGCCTACGAACGAATATGGACGACTGTGAACCTTGTGGCTGACTTTCGCCCGGATGAAATTGATGTCCTCGTCAGTAACTTCGGCCTCCTCAGCAACAAAGTTCCTGCTGATGTAGCTGACCGAGCTTATCGTACCATTCGTGAGCGTGACCTTCGTCACCTTGAACCCTTGAAGTCGAGGACGACTTCATCTCAAGTAGGGGGCTTCTGTGGCAGTAACGCCCATTCCCCCACTTGCCTGCCTGCCACCTGAATTACCCTGATTGTTGATCTGGTACTGACCTTGCAATTAGGGGGGGGGGGTGTCATCTTGACACCCTCACCTGCGCTTCCACCGAACCCAATATACCAGGCATTTGTAATGCTTTCTTGCTGTCTTCTTGCTATTACCCTCATTTGATTGTCCGATTTTCGTGATGGCGTGAGTGTTTACGCTGAGATCGGGCGTGTGGTGGTTTCACCCGCGGTTCGGGTTGGGAGAAAGGGTTGTTGAGGCCCCTGGTCCGGCCAAGAGGGGCGGGTGTCTGAGAAAAACCACTACACATTTGTATTGCTTTCTTGCTGTCTTCTTGCTATAGAGATAGAAAATTCCATTTAGGGTTAGGACTTAACTAACTAACTAACTTCAGACCTCTCCCGAGCATGGGAGCCAGGCCGGACCGACAGGAGCCAGTCCGGAATCACGGGCCTGTAGACGAGGAGCGCCGAAAGGTCGGTCGGCGGAGAGTGACCATCAAGCTTGTCGCCATGCGACGAGGAGACCGCGATGTGACTGACAACCAGCTCGTCGATAACCTTCCGTCTTCGCCCCCCGGCCATCCCCCGTCCCACTGCGAACGTTCCGGCTGCCAACCGGCCCGCCCGGGAGGCGACTAGGTGCCAACCTACGCCGGGCGGGCGGATGCCCTCGCAAGGCTCAGGATTCATGAGGCACCGTCCTCCATCGCAACCGTAGTCGGCGATCAGGGTAAGGGTCTAGGACCCCCCCCCTTAATCTCACACTCACACCTAAACACCCACAAATCGCTGTGTCGAACACCGTGCTGCTCTTTGTGTCGTTAGAGGACAGGGCGAAAAGCAGCACTACCACTGCAACCATTCTCTACCAGGGGCACAGTGATTTTTTACTGTTCTCTAGGTTTGGACCCAGTCCGGTGCTGTTAGAGAAACGTCCTCCGAAAAGACATCGATCTCGATCGACGTCTCGGATAAAGACTCAGGATTTCCAGGTAAGAGCAATCTCCTGAAGTTCCTGCAAGTTCTAAGACCGTAGTCAAGTCCAATCGCTTGCTACTGGTGAAAACGTGTGAACAAAAGTGTGAAAGGCAAGCAAACAACGCGCAAAACGCAACCCCGACAACATGGCGACTCATGACCCACAAGTCCCGAGTCTGGAAGTAGCAACGCAATTGGCTACACAACAAGCTCTCTGGCAAATCATCAACGCTGATTTGCACAAGCTCGAGGCTGCTGACGCTCATCTCAGAGCCAAAAGCGCTGCTAAACAAGCTGCGCTCGCCGCGAACATCGCTGCCACCGCAAGCATCGCAGCTCAAGACGAGCAACTCGATCAAGACGAGCAATTTGAACAAGCTTCCACAACGGCTGTTCTTACGGCGACCCCCCTCAAGCAAACTTCTCACGAAGTCGCGACCCAAGACCCGATCATCTCGATGGTCATCCCCCCTCCTGCTGTTCAGCACGTTCCCGAACATGAACAACACCCACCTCCTGCCGTCCACTCCGCCGGATGTCAAACACCCCACGGCAAAGTCTCGGCCCCCTCTGCCTTCCCTCCGGACCCAGGCATAGCCAAGGTTACTCCACAACCTGGCACACCCCACATTCACGAGGACACTCCACCTTGTTCGAATATCGCACCAGCGATGTTGAACACTCCACCACCACCACCACTCATCATTACTCCCTTCACTCCACCAACTCCACCGGAGCCTCCACCTCCTTCACTGGAGCCTAACTCCCCACTATCGGCGACTCCCCCTTCACCATCTATTCAAGTTCCCCAACATCCTCGTCCACCCTTTCGCCGCAACACTCATTCCCTTCTCGATAATCATTCCACCTACGGCCACGACGGCCCCGGCACTGCCATCCCTGACCAAGCCCCCACCGCGGCTCAAGCTACTGCCGCCCAACCATCGGACCCTCCTGACCGACCTTCATCACCTTCCGAAAGTCGCTGTCCCCCCGATTTTCATCTCCACCCGCGCGATTACGCACTCCATGACTACGACCATTCCCCCCATCTCCACCCAAGCAAAAACTCACCTTCTTTCTCGAAGTTCCCATGCACCTCCGTCTACGCTCCAACGCGAGTTGGCCACCACTCAGGCTGCATTCCGCTCCCAAACCGCTGACTTGGCCAACCAAGACCACGCTCACTCTCAAGGACGACGCTTTGTCCTCCACAGCCGCCAAACTCACCATAACCGACGCCGCCCTAGCTTTCGCCACTGCCCAGCTCGCCATCCAAGTTGACGAATTGGTCTCCGCAGACGCGGAACTCCATCTCACCCACACCCAGTTCAAGGCACTCGAAACTGCCCACGCCGACATCCGCAACTCCCGCTTTGAAACCAACGCCGCACTCCACACCATTCTTACCTCCTTGGATGCCACCCACCCCAACCAAACTACTGCATCGCATCTTTTACCTCCTGTCCCCATTCACCACCTACCTTCATCCCCTTCCGAACCAACCTCCAATGCCTCTCTCCCGATTCTCCCCGAGTATCATCACCACCTCCACGGATGCCCCGGACCTGGTTCTCCTGGTTCACCACCCACTCCGCCTATCTGTTCTCAACCACCCGCCATCTCTGGCCCCTCTTCCTCTGCCAAATCACTCTTCGCCTCTCTGGCACCCCCTGAACCCCTTTGCACCCGCTCGCCTTATCAGCCACCTGGTTCATTCCAACTCGACCACCTCCCCGCGTTCGAGTTGCGAGGGCGTACATCCAACACCGGCGACCGTACCCCTACCACCAGCGACGTTCACCACTTGCAAAGTCCCACCAAGAAACAAGACCACCAACATCAAGAGTCGACAAATTCCAAATTATCAACAGACAGCTCTCTCCCTGATGGTCATGATCACCATCATGCTGCCAAGACAAGGGCTTCTTCTCTCTTCGGGCACAACGGCCCAGGGAGCAGTCTTGTCGAAGGAACACAAAGCCACCTCGTTCCCACTTTCGACAAGTCAAAGAACAAGACACCGCGAGATGTTCCCGAGTATTACGCCTACATCGACTATGGCAAACACACTCAAGGACCCAAGGCTCCGCCGTATTCTATGCCCCAGGCACAAGAGCCGCAGGCTACTGACAACATCCCCTCGGATTCATCCCCCTGGTATGATGCATACAGCGAAGAAGCGAGACCCACTTCATTAGCCTCGAAGATGGTCTCCCCGACCATTCCATATCCGCCACCTGATCCAAGCACCATCACCAATGCCCCCACAATGCCGCACCCACAAGGACAAGACACTCTGTCGACGGTCCCACGGAAAACATACTCGCAGGCACGCACCGCACCTGCAGGTATCAGCACAGATTCACCAGGCACTCCCGACTTGTTCGATATCTCTCGATCAGCCGCTCCCGATCACTTCGAAGCTGGTTCCGCCTCGCTGCCTTCTCTCCCCGAAGACAGGCGCGCACTGCCGCTCACCGGCGCTCGCTGCTGCACCCACCACCCGCCTTCTCGGCCGAATGCACTGGATGACACTGCTCAGCACGTTGCATGGACCCATCTGCGATCACCATTTCACGATTCGATGGACGTCTTCGCACGAGCATCAGTCGCAGCACATGACAACCCGCTCCCCAACTCTCAGTCAGAGGACGCGCCCCTTTCGGCTGCCGATCCTTATGTCTCACCGCCACCAAGCTTCTGGAAAGCCTTCACCATGGCTGCAGTAATAGACAAAGATTTCGAGAGTTATGGACGGCCCGACCAGCCGCAAACTATGCACGCTTCTATTGCGACCACTTCGGTCCTTTATGTCCCCTTGCATAGCTCTCTTCTGGACGCCACACGCTTGCGCTGCCTCCAGAAAACCTATGTTGCGCTCTCAGGAGACGTTCTCCGCGCATAATGCACAGCCTCGCTCCACCTGAACCGCTTCTGTCAGCACTTTCGCATCACTGGAATGTACGACGAACGTTCCACGCCAGCTGCCGGCTCCACCACAAACATGCACCCAAGTCACGCACGTTGCCTCCCTCAAAAGCGTCTTATCGCTCGGAACTTAACTCCTCATTCGCGGACGCATGTCACATGCCCGCACCTTCGAATGCCCTACACGCCTATGGGCAACCCTGGTCACTACGGCACTCACTGCTCTGGTCCCCGCATCTCCGCCATTGAGGATGCACCCAGCATTACTGACCTTTACATCGCCCTTTGTCCTAGTGCACTCTCCTTCGGCGATCCCCTTTTTCGAATTCCCGCACTGGACCCCACGCATCCCAGGCAGGATACTCTCCACCACGGGATCTCGACTCACGCGCCCATCTGCACTACCTTGCAGACAGGTCAGCCGTGAGCCACACCCCTATTGGCACTGACTCGCATCACGCGCTTTTGCTCTTGGAGCATGACACGCTTTTTGATGCTCGCCGCGTCACCGCCTTTAACACCAAGACACTCGCCATTTCCACCGACGCTCCGCGCCGCCACGTACCTCACGACCTTCAGATCACCAACATAAGTCGCTCGCGCCCGCACCCCGTCGCGCACGCCTTACGAGGGCGTATTTCAATTGGTGACCTCGCAGGTCTTTCGATGCATTTTCCGACGTCCGACTTTGAATTTACGAGTCACCTTATGGCAATCCCCAATTCCAAGACGTCCGAAGCTGCGCAATCATGTCTCTGGAACTCCAAAGCCACAGAAACTGCCAGACAAGAAAGCACTCGGCTCTCCACAGCTGCTCAACAGCTACTTATAGTCTCGCACATAGCAACGAGCACTATCTCGCAGTCTCTCTTGGACGACAAGACGAAAGATAAGACCACAACGGCCAACTACACCAGCCAGCCCACTGATGTAGCAGACGAGACAATGCAAACCAACTGCACAGCACGGTTCCAGACTATGCAGACGATGCTCAGGTCCACCGCTCAATTGCTCGACAACGCACACGTTCTGTCACCTGACCTTGCACTGCTACTGGCTCCTGTCTCATTCATAGCTGATGCACCCCATCCGATGGATCAGTCCTTAAGATATGTCCCGCTCGCAGAAGCACCACCGCAGGACACACAGGTACATCATTAAGATACAGGTAAGCGCACCACGATCACGCGCACAAGCTCATTGCGCCTATCTGATCACGACGAGACGAAGCTACAGCTTTGCTTGTTCCCTTCGCCTCTGGAAGACAAAGGCCGCCTTCCAGCCTCCCAGGCACCTGACCCGTCCCTGTCGCTGCAATCCGTAGTAGCACAGACGATCTCGCCTCCCTGCACGACTGTAGATCAGGCACAAGCCAATGTCGGCATTCACCAGAGTTATGCGCACCCGCTGGAATCTCACCAGCACGGCTACCTCAGCCAGTCAGGTCACTGCACCATCTCGGTCTCCCCTGACACCAGGTCGACGTATCGCTCATTCGCGATCACCTCATGTCATCTATTGGACGACCATGATCTCGAGCATGAACTCATCGCAACGCTTGAGTCATACCCAAAAAGGAATCCTACATTGGAGTCACCTCAGCCACTCCCACAGAAACCTTGGCTAGCAGACGCCACCCATGTGCTCATGGTTTCTCCATTGGTTTCCTCCAGAGCTTTTGACTGCAGCAGAGACAATATGCAACCTTCCCATGCGACTATAACCGCATTATCGTTTGGGACACAAGCACATACTTCATGTCAGATGTTTACGCTCATAGTACCGCCAAACACGGCAACCAAGATAGAACTGGACTGCGTTCCACCCTCATCTCTGAGCGCTACCCCCGACATGCTGCTCCCGGCACTACTAGCCAGTCCCATCACGTATGATTCAGCTCCCATCACCTTGTATGACGCCATACGTCATATTTCGATTACACCTCAGACACCGCACAGGCTCCTATGCACTCGCAACGGCACGCTCACCGCCCCTCTCGGTTTAGACTACGAACATTGCGCCGTCCCCATGGTACACTCACAGTCAACTGAGATGCACGCTCGCTTGTCGCACAGTACGATGCCCGAACACCTTTTGGTTCAAGATAAGCAGAACACTGTTGTCTCAGCCACGGCCGACGCGCCCCCTCCGACAGTCGCCCGGCTCCGCGCTCGTTCCGCAACCATGGTCTCTCCGTCTCACCGGCAATTCGAAGATTTCAGCCAGTTCGAATTACGAGGGCGCATTCGTCTTCCACCGCCGACAAGATTCGTTTCGATTCGCATCAGTCAGGTCTCTTATGGCTACTCTGGCTACATCGGAACTCACTTCAAGGCAAGTACCGAAGTCCCCCTTTCGAAGGACATCTGTCTCACGCCAAGACCGGATGAACACTCGTCGTTCCTTCCCACTTCGACGCGACTCCCGACGACCCAATCCCCGACGATTTGTGATGACACCAAGTTCCGTCATCAATGCAATTCAGAGCCTCCCACGCCTTCCGTCCGTCTCTTGCAGGTCACACCTCTCAAGTTTGAGCTCGCTCGATTTTATCCTGCATGCTGCCATGTGCAAACGAAGTTCTGTCACGCCACAGCCACACGTCGCAGCTATCGCCAGTCTCGCGCAATAAATGCCCGCCACCAAATGATAGCCGCACGCAGCGTCCTTTGCTCACCTCTTTTAACGTCCCTCCCAGCACTACGCTTGACGTTGAAGCTCTGCACCACTATGGTTCGGTTACAACACAACTTCACGCGACATCCTCGCCCAGTTCCGATCATGTTTCGCATCTGTCGACATTACTGTCAGAATCCTGCTTCGGACACAGCTCAGACTGCACTCGCGTATTGCGCTCTTGTGACGCACCCGGTTCGCTCCTCTCCGTTCACAATGCAGGTTCCATTTTGCAATACTCTGAGCCCAACAGCCTCCATTGCGATTCGCACCCAGTCGACACTTTCCGTAGCACCCGCGAGGATAACCCCCAATCTCTACAGGTTGGACACGCGCTCTGCTCTCAGCATTCTACCGGATGTCACTGCCGCACACCGCTAGCCCCACCCAGTTGTGTTACGAATCAAGGGAAGTCAACTGCCTTGCCTATCTCTTCCTCCGTGCCCGCACACTCGCTGCTAGCCACAGTCTCGCATGACTCCTTATCGGACAGTTCTCGCATTATGGACATCACCTCACATCATGTTCATTCTTCGGACTTCCCCCGTAGTCAGATTAATCCTCTCTTGAAACATACGCTCCCTACACGTTGTATACTGTACAGCTCTCGCATATCGACAACACCCTTCTGTCGAATGTCTCCCCTTTCAGTCACTGCACGATTCACCAGGGATGCACCACGCTCCCTCGCGCTTGTACATCAAGGGAAGTTAGATTCTGGTGAAAACGACTCCGGACATGAAATGAATACTGGATCAGTCGATTGTCACAGTTCAGGATTACTTTGCCGAATAGAACACGAAAGATGCGACTCCGACCATAGCTTCATAGTCAACTCTTCCTCAGGCAAGGACAATATCTTCGAACAGTCCATCGCCTTCAGGCATTTTCTTCTGTTGCCGAACTCTACGGCATTTTCTGCGCAGGGCACCGACTCTTATGCACAGGACACACGCCTGCATCCACCATCATACGCGATACACTCGCAAACCTCAGTCCTAGCCCCATCATCTTTCGATGATACCCACTGGCGACTTCCACCAGACCACAACTACAAGTCTACAGCAAATTTAGAGTTATCATATTTATGGCCACCCCCAGACAACTTTATCCCAATATCCTCATCGCGCGACGATTATCCGCATATTATTTTAGATGCTCATAGTTTAGCTTCAGCTGTCCCACGCTACACTCTCAGGACGACAGCTTTGACACGTATGTGACAGGCAATTCTGGTTCTCTCCTCTTCCAGGAACAGCACCGCCTTGCTCGGTATCATTACGACGATTACCTTACCATGTCGAAACCGATTTGGTTAAATAGTCATATCTCTTCATGGGATAACGCTGCCGCTCAGTCACATCGTCACACCTTTACTAGCCCAACTTTAGTCACAATAGAATCTCATCCCTACGGCCACTTTCACTAGTCGCCTTTCGATCAATCATTGGTCTGCAGCACAATTCCCGACTGCCTGACCCATGATCCCTACTGTTGTAATCAGTTAGACCACCTGTTCTACTACGATGATCCCCCAGTCACTTAGGATTCATCTGCCCGCACGCACCGTCGTCTTACATCACGGCACGCCCACGACTTTGTGCGTACAACTTTCGACTTCAACTATGACACTGTTACTCTCGCTTGTTCTTCACGATATTGTCATTCCATCCTTATTTCATCGGTCACTGAACAAGATGATGATCGGATCTCTCGTACATAATTCGTCATACTCCGCCATTAGCCCACCTAGCATCTTCCTCCACGCTCCCTCTTCCTTACGATCGATGCCTTTTTCTTTCCTTTATCATTCACCTCTTCTTGCAATATCCTTTTCATTCTGCTTCCCCTCTCAACCTATTTCCCGTTCAACTTCGCGCTCTTTCCCCTCTCTCGCTCACACTCACCTGCTATTCCGCTCCACTCTATCTGTCTCATGCACTTCGCACAGTTCTCATTCAACGCCTCCTCACAACTCAACGTCCATTTGTCTCTGGCCAGGCATTCGTTTTGTTTGTTCCAGATTTCGCTCATCACCGAGTTCAATCTGCGAGGGCTTAGAGATAGAAAATTCCATTTTGGGTTAGGACCCCCCCCCCTAATCTCGCACTCACACCCAAACACCCACAAATCGCTGTGTCGAACACCGTGCTGCTCTTTGTGTCGTTAGAGGAAAGGACGAAAAGCAGCACTACCACTGCAACCATTCTCTACCAGGGGCACATATATTTTTTGCTGTTCTCTATGCTATTACCCTCATTTTTGATTGTCCGATTGTGAGATGGCGCGAGTGTTACGCTGAGATCGGGCGTGTGGTGGTTTCACCAGCGGTTCGGGTTGGGAGAAAGGGTTGTTGAGGCCTCTGGCCCGGCCAAGAGGGGCGGGTGTCTGAGAAAACCACTACAGTGGTCTCAGAAACGGGGATCGATAGTCCAACTCCCGAACTATCGATCTCCTGTTTTTTCGGCGGCGAGTCGGTTCGTAACGGTCGAGTGAGTGTGAAGCCGACGCATTTGTGGGTGAAGATCCAGGGGATCACGGGTACTACTGCAGAGTTCGTATTACGTGATTCGGATCGAACGGGGAGCGGGGTCACTACGAGTCAACCAGGCAAAATATCGTAAGACCTACCCAGGCAAAAACAAAGTAAGACCTAACCTAGCTCGCGCGAGGCAGACCACCTCCCTGACGGCGAGCGACAGCACCGGGAAGGCCGTCCATAGTCTTCACACGCAAGGCAAAAACTACCGTAAGTCCAGCGCACCGGTACAGCGCGCAGTCAGACGGCTGCCGGCAATTTGTCGTTTGACGAAAAAGATTGCAACAAGCGAGTTGTGAGCGTTCGGATTAATCCTATTATCCGGGCAAAGCGCGGTCATGGCAGAAAGGCAAATGACAGAACGACCGCAATGGTCTCGCGACGCACAGGAGCGTCTGCAACGATTCAGTATGGCATCTCCACTTACGTCCATTGGAAGAACACCGTTCAGCACGCCCTTTCAACGGCCGGAAGCCGAGGAAAAAGCGGCATCAGAAGAGAGGAAAGATCATCTGATAGCCTCGACAGCCCCCCAAGCGTGGTCATCCTTCCGGATCCACGCGCCGGCGAAGGGGGAGCTACGGTTGCACCAGACGCAACCTCAAGACCGGGTGAGCCGACGTTCCCGTACGCACGACCCTACGAACGTGCGATGAATGCTACGGAGTCATCTCGAGCGGACCCCGGCTTTACTACAGCGATGCGTGGACCAGAGGAGAGTGCACCTCCTAGACCACCATCCGCGAATACGAGAGCGACAGATTTTCGCGTGGGTATCGACCCCGAGGTTCTGCAGACCATCGCCGAACGATTCGAGATGTACCAGTCGCAGATCGAGCAAGTCATACGTGAGATGGAGCACGCCCGCCGCGACGCGCGGCAACAACGCTCAGAAGTGCGGGCGGCAGCGGATCGACACCGATCGACTTC